>MU766130.1:30684-153546 GCA_026770625.1 Nicotiana glauca | reverse complement strand
ATCTGGCTTCATTATTTGTATGGGGTGCCTTGTGAGATCTACACTGACCATCGGAGTTTGCAGCACTTGCTTAAGCAGAAGCACCTGAATATGCATCAGAGGAGATGGTTAGAGTTGTTAAAGGATTATTATATTACCATTCTTTATCACCCGGTCAAGGCCAATGCGGTCGCCGATGCCTTGAGTCGCCGGGCGGGGAGTTTGGGGAGTTTGGCATATCTACCAGCCTCAAAGAGACCTATGGCGATGAATGTTCAGGCTTTAGATGTTACCATCGGGGATGATGGAGTGTTGAGGATGCAGGGCTGGATTTGTGTGCCCAATGTAGATGATCTTTGAGAGCTGATTCTAGCTGAGGCCCATAGCTCGCGGTATTCCATCCACCCAGGTGCCGCGAAGATGTATCACGACTTAAGGCAGTACTACTGGTGGAGGCGGATGAAGAAGGATATAGCTGACTACGTGTCTAGATGCCTCAACTACCAGAAGGTAAAGTATGAGCACCAGCATCCGGGTGGTTTGCTATAACAGATTGAGATCCCAGAGTGGAAGTGGGAGCGTATCACCATGGACTTCGTAACTGGACTCCCACGGACCGTGAGGAAGTTTGATTCTATTTGGGTCATTGTGGACCGGCTGACCAAGTCCGCTCATTTCATACCTGTGTGTACCATTTATTCATCGGAGCGATTGGCGGCGATCTATACTAGGGAGATCGTCCGGTTGCATGGTATTCCAATTTCTATCATTTCAGACAGAGGCACTCAGTTTACACCGCGGTTCTGGAGAGCCGTGCAACAGGAGTTAGGCACTCGAGTGGAGTTGAGCACGGCATTCCACCCCCAGACGGACAGACAGTCCGAACGCACTATTCAGATTCTGGAGGATATGCTCTGTGCGTGCGTGATTGAGTTTGGAGGGTCATGGGACCATTTCCTGCCATTAGCGGAGTTTGCTTATAACAACAACTATCAGTCCAGCATTCTGATGGCGCCGTATGAGGCCTTATATGGTAGGAGATGTAGATCTCTAGTGGGTTGGTTCGAGCCGGGTGAGGCCAGGTTATTGGGTATAGAGATGGTTTAGGATGCGATGGAGAAGGTTAAAGTGATTCAGGACAGACTCCGTGTAGCCCAGTCCAGACAGAAGAGTTATGCGGACAAGAAGGTTCGTGGTGCGGCATATATGGTTGGTGAGCGGGTTCTGCTTCGGGTCTCGCCTATGAAGGGCGTCATGAGGTTTGGAAAGAAAGGAAAGCTGAGACCGAGATTTATTGGGCCTTTTGAGATCTTGAGGCGAGTTGGGGAGGTTGCTTATGAGCTTGCCTTCCCTCCCAGCCTAGCCGGAGTTCATCCGGTATTTCATGTTTCGATGCTCCAGAGATATCATGGTGACCCATCGCACGTGTTGGATTTCAGCTCAATCCAGCTGCACAGAGATCTATCTTATGTTGAGGAGCAAGTGGCCATTTTGGATAAGCAGATCAAAAAGTTGAGGTCAAAGAACATCGCTTCAGTGAAGGTCCAGTGACGGGGTCAGCCGGCCGAGGAGGCGACTTGGGAGACCGAGCAGGATATGCGCAGCCAGTACCCTCATCTTTTTGCTACTTCAGGTATGTTCTCTATGCTCCTTTGAGGACGAAAGAATGTTTAGGTGTAGGAGGATATAACGACCCGGCCGGTCGTTTTTGGAATTTACGCCCCGATTCTCCATTAACTGCTTTCCCTAAGTTCATTTCTGCTATTTTTGGTTTGCCGGGATGTTCGGTATTAGGATTCAGAGTGTTTTGGGACACTTAGTCCCTAAATGAGAGCTTAAGAGTTGAAAAATGGTCTGTATTTGGAACAGTGAGAAGACGACCTCGGAATGGAAATCCGATGGTTCTGTTAGCTCTGTTAGGTGATTTCGGGGTTGGGAGCGTGTTCGGAATGTTATTTGGAGGTCCGTAGCTCATTTAGGCTTGAAATGCCGAAGTTTGAATTTTTGAAGTTTCCGGTCCGATAGTGAGTTTTTGATCCGAGGGTTGGATTTGAATTTCGAAAGTTGTTGTAGCTCCGTCATGTCATTTAGGATGTGTGTTTAAAATTTCAGGTCATTCGGACGAGGTTTGGTTAGTTTTTTTATCGAAACGTATTTGGTTAGAATTTGAAGTTCTTAGGCTTGAAACCTTGATTTAATCGGGTTTCCGGTGTTGTTTGAGGTATTTTGAGGATTGGTACAAGTTTGAATAAGGTATTAGGTGGTATTGGTGCTTTTGGTTGGGGTCCCGGGGGTCCCAGGATGATTTCGGATGCTCAACGGGTTAGTTTTGGAAGTTAGAAAGAAATTGCAGCAGGCCTTCTGTTGTTTTCGCTTCTGCGGCTTGGAAACCGCAGAAGCAGCGCCGCATAAGCGGCCTTCGCACCGCAAAAGCGAGTTGTCCCCTTTTCCTCTGAGACCGCAGAAGCGGTCAGCTATCCGCAAAGGCGGAGCCGCATAAGCAGTTATAAGTCCGCAGAAGCGGACTCAGACCCTTTAAGTGAAAACCGCAAAAACGATGGTTTGCCCGCATAAGAGGGACTGCAGAAGAGGTCCCTGGACCGCGAAAGCGGAAACCGCTGTCCAGAAATACCAAAATCGAGGGTTACGTTTCAAAAGTTAGAAAATTAATTTTGATCTCGGGCAAGGGCGATTCTGAGAGGATTTTGGAGAGGAGATTATTGGGTAACATTTCTATGATCCTTTCTAATTATATTCCATCATTTAGTAGTTAAATCCACCTTTTAAATTCGAATTAAGGATCAAAAATGGAAGAATTTGGGTGAAAGTTCATTGACTAAACTATTGGGTTTTGAGGGGGCATTCGACCTCCAATTTCTGAGATTTTTATATGTTTAGACTCGTGAGAGTACGAGGTTTCTAAAAATATAAAAATTATTCAGTTCCGAGACGTTGGCCTGAGGGGCATTTTGGTCATTTCACCTATTTTCGCACCTTAGCTTTAATTTCAATGGTGGAATAAGTTGTTTGCAATATTATTTATGATTTGTAATTGAATTGAATAGATTTGGGCCATTTGGAGTCGGATACTTGTGGCAAGGGCATCATTCCCTAGTTGATTTCACGCCGGTTCGAGGTAAGTGGCTTGCCTAACTTTGTGTGGGGGACTTCGTCCCTTAGGATGTGATAATTGATAATTGAATGTCTTGTACGTGAGGTGACGAGCGCATACTTGAGCAAATTGTTGAAACCCAGATTTTTACTTAAATACTTGATTTGGATTCTCTTTCATATTTGCCTTACTTTACTTGCTTTTATAGCCTGTGCTAGCGTAGAAGAGCATGTTTAAATGATCCAAGCTGCCTATTTGTTAAATTGTCTTAACTGTGATTACGTGGAGCATGTTAGGCCAGTATTATTTGGTGCCTTGTATTGTTGTACTTAAATTTCTGAATAATTCATTGATGTTGGTTGCGCATTTACATTGGGACTACGGATTTGATTCCCGGGAGATCACCCTGCATTTTACTTTGGGACTACTGGTTTGATTCCCGGGAGATCCCCCTGCATTTTATTTTGGGACTATGGGACGGTATCCCGGGAGATCCCCCTGCACTTTTATTTTGGGACTACGGGACAGTATCCCGGGAGATTCCCCTGCACTTTTATTTTGGGACAACGAGACTGTATCCCGGGAGATTCCCCTGCACTTTTATTTTGGGACTACGGGACGGTATCCCGAGAGATCCTCCTGCACACTAATGATTAGGTTATGGGACGGTATCCCGAGAGATCTTTTGATATTGATATAAGATTTGGACTACGGGACGGTATCCCGAAAGTTCCATTGGACAGTTGACAAAAGGGCTACAGGACGGTATCCTGGGAGACCCTCGTTAGTATTCTTGTAATTTTGATGTATTTACTCTGTGTTTCTGTTTTGTCTTGCAGTACTATATTCCATTGATCTGTCTTATCATATCGCTATGTTCATAAGTTTTCATCAGACTTCGATACGGTTAATATCTTGCTATTTTATTGTTTCTGTATCAGTAGGGCCCTGAACTTTTCCTCGTCACTACCCAACTGAGGTTAGGCTTGGCACTTACTGAGTACCATTGTGGTATACTCACGCCTCTTCTGCGCATGTTTTTCATGTGCAGATCCAGGTGCTTCTGAGCAGGTGTACCGCCAGTAGCAGTTAGGGAGCGTATTGGGGACTTGAGGTATACATCTGCTATGTCCGTAGATCCGCAAAGTTTCCTTCTCATTTTATCCATAGTTATTAGATGTTATTTCAATCCCTCTTTGTATTAGACTATTCTGGTGACTAGAGTAGTGTAAGATTTCTTATAGACTGTGTTGCCCGTGGGTTTCCGGGTCTTGGAGGTTATTTCAGTATTTTGTATTAAAGTGTATGTGCCAGGCGGAAGCTGCATACATTACTCATGTTATTTAGATTTTGAATATCAATTTCGCAAATGTTGTTACTTCCGCAATGTGTTAGGCTTACCTCGTCGTGAAGACTAGGTGCCATCATGACGTGTTCACAATTGGTGAACTAGGGTCGTGACAAAAGAGTATCAACATGCTGTATAGAAGCAGTTTCAAAAGCTAGTAGAAAGCAATGAAGCTGTAAAATCCCTTAAAACATCTTAGCTTAGTTTAAACTTATTTGAAAATGACTTTTTCAACAGTTACGCAAATGAATGCTGAACAACTAGTGCAGATAAGCACAGAAATCCGCCCCTCGGGCACAAATACGGAATTAAACAGGTAAATGACAGGCAAATAAGAAAGATAAGCACATAAAGTTTGCCCCTCGGGCACAATGTCAAAAAATCCACCCCTCGGGTAATATCTCAGAACGGTACCAGCCCCTCGAGCAATCACATAGAACAATATCAGCCCGTCGAGCAATCACATAGAACAATACTAGCCCCTCGGGCTATATCTCACATCACAATGGGTACCCGTGCTTACTGGGGATGTGCAGACTCCTGGAGGGACCCCTTACGGCCCAAGCGCAATATCAAGCCACCTCGTGGCATCATCTCTAGGCTCTCGGCCTCATATCAACTATCCACAACATAAATATCTCAGGCTCTCGGCATCATAATCAGAATTAGTGTATCACCGTTGCGGCGTGCAGCACGACACAAAAAGATATCCTCATAACACAGGCCCTTGGCCTTACTTAGTCAAAAATTACATAAGCCACTCGGGAAACAGTAAAACATGAGGCTCAGCCCAAAATATTATTTGAAATATCATTTCAAGTGTTAAAGCAAAGTAAACATGGCTGAGTTGAAAACAGTGAAAAATAACATGACTGAGTTCAAGTATAAAGTCAAAACAGTGAGGAAATATCAACAAAAATCCCCGAAGGGTTCAAATAGTTGGCACGAAGCCCAAATATGGCATTCAGCCCAAATAATGATGATGACAATTAGATTTCAATCAAATACGCAGTAAAATCATCAATCGGGATGGACCAAGTCACAGTCCTCAATAGTGCACGACCCCACGCTCGTCATCAAGCGTGTGCCTCACCTCAATATAGCACTACGATGTGAAATTCGGGCTTTCAAACCCTCGGAACATCATTTACATTCATTACTCACCTCGATCCGGTCCAAACTCTAGCCTGCAATGCCTTGCCCGCACGAATCGACCTCCAGATGCTCCAAATCTAGCCACAATCAGTACATAATCATTAAAATATGCTAAGGGAGTGAAGCCACTCAAAAATATACTATTTAACATCAAAATCCTGACGCTTCAGAATCCGATGAAACTCACAAAATCTGACAACCCATTCAACCATGAGTCCAACCATACCAAAATTACTAAATTCCAATAACAATTCAGCCTCCAAATCTTCAAATTTTATTTTCAAATCCATAGGTCAAAATCCCCAATTTACACATCAAAAACATGTAATCTAGTCGGATTACTCGATGATAATTCAATATTATGGAGTAGAAATGATCACAAGTGACTTACCTCAATATTTCCCATGATTTCTTGCTCAGAAATCGCCCCAAGCCGTGTTTTTTCACCAAAAAAACTTCAAAATAAGCTTAAAAAATGTAACGGCTTTAATAAATCCAATTTTGGTCGCTAAAGGCCAATTCCTGTCGCTAAAATGTCCAATCTGGTCGCTAAAATGTGCACACCAAATTTGATGCACCAGCAGTCTTTAATTTCACTAAAAAGGCTCTAACTCCATCATACGAACTCGAAATTCGATGATTCTTATTCCTATGAGTTACAAATAATGATACGAACATAGTCCTTCAATCAAAACTCAATTTGGAGCTCGTTTGCTCAGTGCGATATCCATTTCGCTCGTTAGATAATTAACTCATGATTCATGTCAAAAACCCAATCGCGACTTGATGAAATTAGACCAAACTTTCCAGATCACTCCTATAATTCATTATCAAAATTACGAAAGTCTCAAACTCAAATTTCGATCTCTAGAACTAAAAATGGACCTTTGGATCATTACATGTGTACGCTCAAAACGCCAAAATCTTCCAAAAACTCTTCCAAAACATATCCGAGCCTCATGGGACCTCGACCAAGCATGACAACACACCCCATAACAAAATTCAAACCTGTTTCAACCTTCGGAATGCTCAAAACAACATGAAAACATCAAATCACCCTCGGATTCAAGCCTAAAAATTCTAAAACTTCCGAATTCGATCAAAAAGTCGAACAAAACTCGTCCGAATGACCTAAAATTTTGCACACACATCACGAATGACACAACAGACCTACTCCCATTTCTGGAATTTCATTCTGAACCCGATATCAAAATTTCCACTACCGACCGGAAAATGCCAAATTTCCAATTTCGCCAATTCGAGCCTAAATCTACCACGAACCTCCAAAATACATTTCGGATGCGCTCCCAAGTCCGAAATTACCTAACCGAGCTAACCAAATCATAGAAATACAAATCCAAGATCGAATACTAAAAAGTCAAAACTTGGTCAAACCTTTCAAATTTCATGCTTCAACTTAGAACTGTTCTTCCAAATTCATTTTTATTACCCTGAAAATCAAAAACAACGTTTTATATAAGTTATAATACATCACACGGGGCAAGCCATTCCCGAGAACTAGCGAACAAAGTGCAAAAGCTCAAAACGACCGGTCGGGTCATTATAATTGATTAGGTGCACTCTTTAGCTATATTAACACTCTCTTCACTTGAAAATTTCATAGTCATCTATAGACTTCTATCATATTTTTTTAAATTTATATTCATCCTTAGCCTTTTAGCTTTTTTTAAAGAAAGGATGTCTAGTGCAAGCGGAAGTAGGAAGCTTACAATGGATGAAATTATGCAGAAGTGGGAGAATTTGAAGTGTGCATGGTACAGTAACGTACCGATGTCTAATCTTAAGCATATGCAGGAATCCAATAAAGTCTGATTCGGAGAGAATCAGACCATAATTTTTAGCCGATGAATCATTCTAAAACAGGCTTTAGCCTGAAACATAGTTGTGAAGTTTATTCAACATCGTTTGACAAGGTTATCCAGCAGTTTGATTATTTTAAGTTTCCTATCTGGGATGACTATGCCAAGCCACAGCCCGAAGAGTCTTCTTTCTCTTATGGACAGAGTAATAGTTGAACAAAGTCAGTTGCGTGATGAATTCAACAAGTTGGTGATTGATCTCATTGGACTTTGTGGTCTTTTGCACGAGTATCATATAGTTATCTCTGACACTGAGGATGATGAGATTTTTTGAGAAATTGATGAGTACTGTTCTGATGATGGTAATGATGCTTAGGTTTTGTAATGCTTTTTTATGTTTTTATTCCATGTTTTTTTGTTAATGCTTTTTATGACTCTTCTTTTTGTTTTATCAATATTTTGATGATGGATGTGTTTTGTTAATATTTTATGTTGTTATATAAATGAAAATCTTTGTTATGTTTTTGTGTATAATATTTTTAAATTTCGAAGGCTGAATTTAGCATATATAAGTTAGAAACTTGAACCTTTTATGCTTAAGTTTTGTCCAGTCGTCTGCAATTTTTGTAATGATTTTTTCCTAACTTCAGAGAGAATATGCTGAAGTTATTTAGTTCATTTTCTATAACCTCAGTCTAAAGATGCTAAAGTTTTGTTTGTACATGTGTTTCTTTTGTGTGTTGTCCACGTATGTGTATGTGTATATGTGTGTGTGTTTGTTAAGGATATGTATTTCACATACAATTTTTCTCGATGAAGTCATTGCGTACTTTTTTAAATGCAACCAAACGTATAAGCCTGCGCAATAAAAATGAGTGGTTCATACTTCAGCAGTATATAAAAGAGTCCAAGAGCTTTATTTTTTTTATTACTACGAAAACAATCACATTTCAAATATATCATACAATAATGAAAGTCTAAATTCAGATCAAGGATTATTGAATGTTGGAGTACTTTTCAGCGTGTTTCTTGGAATATGGATAAGGTGCTGGAGACTGTTAAGCCCAATTTGTTTACATCGACAACATTTGGTAGACTTCAATGGTATTGATTCTGTCGCAGGGATATGCCTCTTCTTTTGTCTTGTTCCTTGTAAAATCTCTACAACGAGAGGTTTTATGATCTTAGATTCTATATTTTATGAAATATCTCATGATTTTCGATCTACCACGGTATTCACATATTGTTCATATGTTCTGAACTATATTTCCTTTGAATACCATTTTGAGCAGTAATCAGATTTCTGTAAATATCTCTTATTAATAGCAGTAATTGCATGTGGACAGGGCAATTCATCAAGTTGGAATTCCAAGCAGTCATAAGTTCTTTTCTTTAAGTCCATAATGAATTTGATTCCTTCACTATTTATTCGAAACAATATTGAATCAAGGTTGAACACCTAAGAAGAAATAAATTATTAAGATAAACTATATTAGTGCATTATTGTTTCAAAAAGAAAAAAGTATGAAGCTTTTTATATGTGAGCAGTAAATCACTTCAGCAGATATTAAAAGCTGAAGTGATTATGCATTATTTAATTACTTCAGAGAAAACACACTGAAGTAAATCTTGAAGTTAATAAATATACTCATAAACATTTTTCAAGCTAAGTCCATCTTTTTAGTCATCTCTTCCTCTGCCTATATTGATACTTTGTGAAAAGTTTCATTTGCTTTTTTCTCCATTCGTAAAACTACTCTCCCAACTTTTCTTGGATGAAATCTAAAATTCTTAAAATAGGCATCTCTCTCGCTTTTAGTAACACGGAATTTATTGATTCTACCATGTTTGTAGTCAGCATATCATAACGTCGCCGTGAGAACCACGATCGAGCCCATCTCTCCGGGGGCTCTTCTATTATGTAATTGTATGTTTTCTTGTCAACACTTTTGAGTTGGGACATTAACTGATTAAATCTTCACGTTTGTATGACCTTGCAGCGCTTTGAAAAAGATTTATTACCATGGCTTTTGCATATCTTTGCTTTAAATTTTTCTCAAAGTGATAGAGGCAGATACCATGGTGAGCTTCTGGATAAACTTTTCTAATCCCATTTGCGATCGATTGGTTTCTATCTGACAAGAAAACCAGTTCACGACAGACTTGAATTATTTTTCTCATTTCCCCGAAGAACCAAATATATGCCTCATTATTTTCTGAATCTGCTACACCAAAATATAGAGGAAAGATTTGATTATTTACATCCTTTGATACAGCAACAAATAGAACGCTACGATATTTTGACTTTAAAAACGTTGCATCTACTGTAATAACGGGTCTAAAGTAGCACCAACCAGCTATTGATACCGCAGGAGCAAAGAACATATAAGAAAATTTGTACAGTGAAACACAAAAAAAATAAATTATAAGGTGTGGAGTTTTTTAAATAGGAACATTTGAAACTTCAGGTTGATGGTTAGTATTGTTTTGCTTACTGATTTTTCTCATCACTTTTTATGCTTGTGTACATTCCTGGGTTTTTATGCACCATCATGTGTAGGTATGAAGGAAGAATCTGGTAGTTCTCTTCTGGTGTTCCCTTTATGCAAGCAATAGCTTTTGAATAATGCAACATGCCTTGTGATAACCAATGTCAATTCCAAATTTCTTTTTCATTTTATTTTCTACAAAGGTTGGTGTAACATCTATCTTTTTGTCTCGAACATCTTCTTTAATTTGTTCACTTACAAAATTTGATGTAGCATGCTTCTGATCTGATTTTCTTCCATCAACCGAGCATTCATGGTTGTTATAATATTTTATCACCCTGAAAAAATATAAAATTTTTTATTCTGGTAGCACGTATATTCCAACCAATTTTCTCCATGATGCACTTCAACTCGTATCTCATTGAACATGATCTAACAATAGTGAATTCAACTTTCTGGTTTATCTCTAAGCTGCAGAAAAATTTAGTCATGTTTTGCTAGTTCTTAAAACTTCATCCAACTCTTACTTCCTCAGGCAACGCATCATGCCTAAGTATTTTACATGGTGGAGATTCTTTCAGATTTCTCCTCACTCTTTTTCTTGATTTCTTAGAAGCACTAGAAGTTTCAACAATTTCTTCAAGTCTATCTGATGTTATCGGTATAAATTCCATGTTTACTTCATCTTCATTGTTTCTTATCATTGCAGAAGGAAACAAAAAACTTTGTTGGATTGTGTGTTGGTTGTCAATCTGCATTATTAGCTGTCCTTCTTCTTGATCATCGACAAACTGGTATGAATTTATTGGGGGAGCGAGTAATTGTTGCAACATTATATATTCTGAAGCAGCTGTAATGTTAGAAGGTTGTTGCTCGTTGTCTACTTCCATTATTGAATGTCCTAGTTCATGTTGATAATCAACAAATGGTTCTGAATCTATTGTATATGCAAGAGATTGTTTGAATGTTGCACATTCTAAAGCACCTATATTGTCAAAAATATGTTGTATTTTTTTTACGATAAAATGGCAATTCTTGTAGGCTAAATCAGTTGTTAGCAAATGTATATAGGTATTGAGTTCTTCATATGAAGTTACAAGTATTCTTTTACTTGTATTTAGTTTGATATCAAACCATATCTTTAGTGAATATCTGCTTGAATCAATATTTGTAACTTCACTAATTTTCTTCAGGAAAGTATTGAATGATACTTGTTTATTAAGCAGAACAAATTTTTGTATCATGATCCAAGTATTTGAAATCAGGAGTCCCTCCTATTGAAAGTAATAACAATGCAAATCGAACTCATCCTTCAAAAGCATTTTTAGTGTCAAGTATTAGGAAACTGAACAAAAGAATTTAATTATGAAGTTCATAAAAAATGTAAGCACGTTGAAGCTAAAGTTTGAGAAAATATACTAGAACATTTCAGCTTGTTTATAGTGAAGTTTTCAAAAAATGGCTCATGAAGAAGCTGATTAATGCAGGGTAAAACTTAAGCATAAACTAAATTTAACTTCAGCATGCGGGAGAAAATTATATAGTGCAGGAGGAAAACTTTTAGGTGGTTTGTCCTAAAGTTTTTACAAATGAACTAAACAACTTCAGCATCTGCTGCTGAAGTTTTGGTTAAAACTTCTTCTTTTTAGGCTGAAGTTTTGGTTAAAAGTCATAACAAAAGTGTCAACTGTAGGACAAAAACTTCATCTTATTTAGTGCAGAAGTTTTGACAAATGAACTAAATAACTTCAGCATCTTGTGCTAAAGTTTTTGAAAAAGTTTTATGACAAAACTAATGAATCCAGAACAAAAACTTCAACTTATTAAGTGCTGAAAATTTAGAAATGAACTAAATAACTTCAGCAGCTTCTGCTGAAGTTTTTGAAAAAGCTATACGACAAAACTATTGAATCAGGAACAAAATTTCAGCGTATTTATTGCTGAAGTATTAGCAAATGAACTAATAAACTTCAGCATATTCTACTGAAGTTTTAGCAAATGAGCTAATAAATTCAGCATGTTTCAGCATGAAGGTTTAGAGTGCATTAATTGTATTGTATACAGGAGTAAACGTAAGAAACACAATTAAAGTAGCAATTATTTTGCATTGGGGTATGTGTTAGTGTAATCATTACATTCCTATCACATTCATGCACGTTTTCATTGGACGTCTAGAATTTCTCTAGGCCTTTTCATATACCATGTAGAAGTTTTTTCCGCCTAAATAAGTATGCTATGCCTTGTGAGTTTATTCACTCAAACACATATATTTTAGGAGATAAAATAAAAAAGGGAGAAAAATGGATGCTGTCATCAGGCAAATCATTGACGAAATTAAGCACGAGGTGAAACTGAATGAGCTGATAGACAAGTACGATAGGGAGATTAAAGAAATCAGCACCAAGCTTGATAGGCTTGAGATGCTGGCCAAATATGATAGTCTTCGTGATGAAGACGTTCGTCCATCTGACAGTGACGATGATAATGATATGGACGATTAGTTTTTTTTGGATAATCCTTTAATTTAAAGGGTTATTATGTTATTTATTTATTTTATGTAATTTTAATTTTTAAAAAATACAAATATGTTCTTTTTTCAATAAAAGTACAAATATCTACTCTTTTTTTCGATAAAAGTACAAATATCTGTGCTTATTTATACTGAAGTTTTCGAACAAAAGCTCATAAAAAAGCTTTTAATTTAGAACAAAACATAAGCACGTTTTGGTATGAACTTTCAGAAAATGAACTAAATTTAATTTCAGCATGCATTAAATAAAATTACACAGTGCAGGAGGAAAACTTAAGCTCGCTTTTCCTGAAGTTGCTAAAAATAAACTAAACAACTTCAGCATCTTAGGCTGAAGTTTTTGGAAAAGGCTCATGATAAAACTATTGAGCAGGAAAGCTTGTTTATACTGAAGTTTGCGAACCAAAGCTCATGAAAAAAACTGTTTAATGCAAGACAAAACTTCAGCAAATGAACTAAATTTAATTTCAGGATGCATTAAATAAAATTCACCAGAAAATTACACAGTGCAGGAGAAAAAGTTCAGCTCGGGTTTCTTGAAGTTGTTAGAAATGAACTAAACAACTTCATTATCTTATGCTGAAGTTTTTGAAAAAAGCTCATGACAAAACTATTGAGCAGGAAAAAAGCTTGTTTATACTGAAGTTTTTGAACAAAAGCTCATGAAAAAGCTGTTTACTGCAGGACAAAACTTCAGCAAATGAACGAAATAAAATTTCAGCATGCATTTACATAGTGCAGGAGGAAAACTTCAGCTCGTTTTTTCTGAAGTTTTTAAAAATGAACTAAATAACTTCAGTATCTTATGCTGAGGTTTTCGGAAAAATCTCATGATAAAACTAATGAACGCAGGACATAACTTCAGCATAGTTTAGTGTTGAAGTCTTAGTAAATGAACTAAAAAACTTTAGCTTGATTAGGCTGCAAGACAAACACTTCAGCATTTATGGTGTCAAGTTTTAGCACATTATGTAAAAACTCAGCTTGTTTAGCAAATAAACCAAAAACTTCAGCATGTTATGCAGTACAAAACTTCAGCATATTTGAATTTTTAGCTTTGACGTTAAATTAGGTTTAACGTGAAGAATCTTTTGCTTCACTTTAGAATTCAACGTGAAACAAATTTAGAATGCAAATTCATTCGTCAGTGAAATCTATCAGTGAAAAGTTCATGTTTCATCCGTCAAACAACTTCATGCAAATTGAATTTCGAAAATAATTATAGAAAGGTATATCATGAATATCAATCAGTTTCAAAAATTAATTTGAATTCTGAAGATGAATTGGAGTACTTACAATGTATTTTGTAATTTTAAATTTGGAATTCGAATCTTGTTCAAATTTCTGGTTTGTGAGAGGAGATCTGAGAGAGACGGAGTGATGGAGGAGAACCGTAAAGTGATTTATGCGTGATATATCTTTTATATGTTTTGTTAGGGTATAATGATCATATTATTATGAATTTTTTATCAGCTGGCTACTAAATCAATAGTTTTTAAAAATAGGGTACATATTAAAAGGTGGCATAAATATAGGATATGGCTGCAAATCGGCCGGATGTTAGAAAGAATTTTTTTCGTTTCTGTACATTATTCAAACGTATTTATCAAAGTTGTCTCAAATTTATAAGTTACCCATTATAACTATCATTTCTTTACCATTCATATAAAATTCCTTAACATAACGTCCTTCCAGCTGCTGGTTCCTTATTTTAAATGCGTGATTCATGCAACAGAGGTATGCTACAATCTACCAAAAGTAATGAACGCAATTGTCGCGGAATTTTATCGCAATTTCCATTGCTACCGTCGACATACTCTTCTTTTGCTGCAAAACTAAACAACTTTCAAACAAAATTATTATACTACAACACCAGTGGTAGATGAATTTGGAAGCAAAATTAATCAGCTTCAAATGTTAAGAAATTTCTACAAAATTTCAAGATAATAAGTTGTTATTTCTTTTGAGAAATTGCTTCAACTTGTGAATTTTCATGGCAACACTTGAGATAATATTTCAACACAATGGTCGCTGGAATAGCTGCGGCAAATATGTTGATTTCGATGTTGATGGAGTTGTAATAAACGCATATTCCTATTATAGAACATTGATTTCAACAACTGCAGAGCATCTAACAATATGCACATCTATTAAAGTCATAGAAATTAAATAGAGAGTCAACGAATGGTGTCTTTCAATGGAGATTCGCAATGATATGGGTGTCCGAATCTATATCGAGACAAAGAAGGATAACAAGGATCTAGGAATGTATTAATTGTGTATAACAGTAAAAGGATTTTCGATTGGAACGGACTTTGTCGAATGCTAACACCATTGCAGGTTTGGGCGATGCAGTGTTTGGTTGATGATATACAAAATTCATACAAATATCATACGTCGTGGTTGTATGCACTGTTAAATTCAACAATTTCTATTCAAAAATAATTTTCCTACAACTACAAATATATAAATTTTTGTAGAATATCATTTTGTACAAATTACTAACAAAATTATGTGCTGCTAGGTCTTCTTTTGTGAAGATATAAAACAAATTAACTACAATGATTGGCAAATTAAATGCCTACTTATGTTCATACTCTAATCCTAAAACTATGTTAGCTTGTCTTGTAGTGATAATGATATTAAGTACATTTGTCATAAAATTATTATACATCTCAGTATATAGAATTTTAAAATTTTAATTTTTAATGCAAGTACTTCTGACTATGTTAATAGTAGTCTGATATAATTATCAACCAATTCTAATACATTTAGACAAGTTTTATGATACAGTCGAGCTATTGAGATGCCAACATCCCCAACCATTGAGGAGTATGAAAACAGAATAATGACAGAATATTTGCCTACAAAATTTGAAGGTCAAGTTTACCGAGACAAATAAATAATTGTTAGTGCAATGAGCCATTATGATATCATGAATAAGTTCCAATTTTGGGTGAAAATGTCTAGTGGAAAAAGTGAGAAATATATTGTTGTGTTTCTCTGTTGTAACAATCCGATTGGTCATTTTGAGAATTAGCGTCCTGTTTGGTGGCTTAAGGTCTCGAATAGCTTTGTATTTGTGTATTATGACTTGCGTGTATGGTCGAATTCAGTTTTCGGATGATATGGATTGATTTGCAAGAATGATTCTTGTTTTAGAAACTTAAGCAGTAACAGTTGATCGGAGTCTGACTTTTGTGTAGATGATTCTAGAATAGTGTTTTCATGATTCCAATAGCTTTGTATGGTGATTTTAGGCTTAGACGTATCACCAGATATCAATTTGGAGGTCCGTAGATTGATTTGATGTATTTTGGCGAAAGTTTAAAAGTTGAAGGTTTGGAAGATTGAGAGATTTGACCGGGAGTTTACTTTATTGATATCGAGTTCGGATTGTGATTCCAGGAATTTGTATAGCTCTGATGTGTCGTTTGGGACTTGTATGCAAAAATTTGAGGTCATTTCGGTCTGGTTTGATATTATTCGACGCGAGTTGTAGAAGTCGAAAGTTCATATATTTATTAAGTTCGATTTGAGGTGTGATTAGTAATTTTGGTGTTGTTTGATGTGATTTGAGGCCTCGAGTAGGTTTGCCTTATGTTTTGGGATTGGTTGGTATGATTGGACGGGGTCCCGCGGGCCTCGGATGTATTTATGATGCGGATCATTTTGGAACCTTGTTTCATTGCTGAAGAGTCTGGTTGCTGATGCCATCACTGCAGATAAAGTACCGTCGATGCGGCGCCGCAGAAGTGGCCAAAAAGGCGCATGTGCGGACCTTGATGGGAGAAGGCAGGGCAGACAGATGTAGTCATTCTGCCGCAGAAGCGAAACTACACCTGTAGAGAGGGGGTCGCAGAAGCGTGAGCGCAGAAGCGCATTTGTGACCGCAGATGCAGTTTGTGGACTGTTGCGAGGTTCTCGCAGGTTGTAGAAGCGACCTTGTGACCGCAAAAGCGGATTTCCTGGCATATTACATATAGTTTGAGGCTTTGCCCATTTTTATCATATTTTGAATTGTAGAGCTCGGGTTTGGCGATTTTGGAGGGGTTTTCACGATTTGGTTTGGGGTAAATATTCTTTAGCTTGATTTGATTAAAATTCACGATTCCATATTTGTTTTTATTATTAAATTAGTAATTTGAGTTGGAGAAATTGGGGATTTTTATAAAAACTTTCAATAATATAAAATGAGGATTTGAAGGCTGGACTCATCTCAGAATGTGTGTTTGGATTTTATGAGTTTTGTTAGGTTCCGAGGTGCAGGACCGGGGTGGACTTTTCGATTGGCTTTTTAGTTTTCATTAAATATCAATGTTTAATTATCCAAAATTATTTCCTACGACTCTTATTTATGATATTAAGTTATTTTGGCTAGATTTGAGTCGTCCGGAGGTTGTTTCACACAAGGAGGTCATTTTAGAGTATTGATTTAGCTTCTTTGAGGTAAGTATCTTACCTAACTTTGTATGGGGAAACTACTCCTTTGGATTTGGATTGATTGAGTTATTTGAATTATGTGAAAGACGTGTACGCGAGGTGACGAGTGCGTACACAGGCTTATATGTGGACATTGATCGGTTTAGAGTCTTAGGTTTATTTCATATATTTGTTTGAAATTGTTAGCACATGTTATCTCTTTTCATTGTCATGTTTACTCTCACATGCTCTATTTAAAGTTGTTTGTACACGTTATATCCTTTACTTGTCAAGTTTATTTTTATATCTTTATTTGAAGCTATTACCTCTTTTATTATTATATGACTTCCTTAATTGTTGAGTTATTCTTAATTGAAATTATTGTTACATGATATCCTTTTATTGTTGGGTTATTCTCATGCATTTAGATGTAGCTCCTAGTCCATGCCATCATTTTCATTGTCAGCTCATTTCATACACTAGAATCCGAAGTTTGCCATTTTATGGAAATACCTTCATTATTGAGTTTATTCTTAAGAAATTAATTGAAGTTGAAGTTATTAAAAGTCATCAATCTGTTTAGTTGAAGTTGTTATTTAATGGAGTGTTGTTCACTGTTGAGTTACTTTCCCCATTCATTTTGTTAGTATTGAGATTTTGTACACATCGTGTTTGAGTCGTGTGCTATGTGATGCAGTGACATTGTTGTTATTGTTGTTCAGAGGTTGTGGCCTATGGGAACTTGTGGTACATGTTGATATGTCGTGTTATTGTTATATTAGCGCATGTAAATTTGTTGTGTGGATTGATGTTGTTAACGGAGTATAAGGGTGGCATCTCACTACTATAATTATGTGGAGCATAAGGGTGGCATATCGCTATTGATGATTGTGCAGAGCGATATAGGTGTCTATTGTATTATTGTTAGGGCGGAGTGACACGGTGACTATCAGAGTGGTAAGGATGGCTATTGTGTAAATGCCGAGCAGAGTGATAAGGGTGGCTATTATGATGTTATGAATACAGAGAGATAAGGGTGGCAATCTCAGGGATGATATGTGGTGGCCTGGGAGCATTATGTTGATGATATTCGTGTGACGGTGTGATTTTCCTTATGTATGTCATACACCTTCATGACTTGTTGTGATGCTTTCAATGAGCTACTCAATTTCTTTGATATTACTTGTTGACTTGGGGCTGTAATAGTACACTCGCACAAGCATACACCATAGTATGCCACTTATACTAGTTCAAGAGTATGAGACTTGAAATTTATTGATCATGCCCATGTATTCTTGTATTATCTACTTTCGTTGTGATAGTGAGCATGTGACCACACCGGGCGAACTGTAATTGTGAGCATGTGATCATTTCGAGCGGCTTGTGATAGTGAGCCTGTGACCACATCGAGTGGATTGTGATTGTGAGCATGTGATCATACCAAACGGATTGAGATATTGGCACGTGAGTTGTCCGTACGGTTGTGATTAGAAATATGGGCAAAAGGTATCATGAGCATATGATTTGTGGTTGAGACTCGTGACTTGAGATTATGAAATGAGGTATCTCGGAGTAATTCGTTGTGAGACTTGTGTTAGAACAACTTAATTAGTTGGTTGTCATTTATTTCCCTTATATGTTTTTACTGGTATTTTAACGGTGTTCTTATTACTTTATTCTTTATTTCATATGTTGATTCTTATTGCCATTTACTGATTCATGCTTTCATCATTAGCTTTATACTTTTATACTGCACAAGTTAATTTGACTAGTAGGTGTCTTGACTTGTACCTCGTCACTACTCCACCGAGGTTAATCTTGATACTTACTGCGTGCCGACCCTGGTGTACACATACGACAGTTCTACACATTTTTGTGCAGATTCAGGTATTTGAGATATCAGACTCAGGTAGAGTTAGCTTATCGATCTCGAGGATTTAAGGTAGAGCTGCTTGGTCGCATTCCCTTGGAGACCTTTTCTTTTATTGTACTGTCAGCTTGATATCCGAACACTATTGTATTGCGATTTTCGAGATATTTGTATTTATTCAGTTAGAGTTCGTGACTTTGTATTACCTAGTCTTGTGTCACGACCCAAATCACGAACCTGGTCGTGATGGCGCCTCTCGTGAAGACAAGGCCAGCCAATCAACCCAATTCATCTTTTTAAAACGATTATTTAACACAATTATAGTACAACATGGTTTAATAATACCAAAGAGCGGAAGTATAGATAAAAATGCGAAAATCCAACCCAACACCACCCTAATCGGGGTGTCACAAGTCACGAGCATCTAAAGAAGACTGAACACACTACAGGGCCAATAATATATACAAAATAAAATTTGGAGTTCAAAAGATGAAGTCCGGTGCCGCGAACGCTGGCAGTCGCCTTGCCCACTACAGTAGTACTATCTTCAATCAGCTATTAACCCGCTTCTGGGTGAACAATACCTGCAACTGCACGCGAGGTGCAGGGAGTAATGTGAGTACTCCAACTCAGTGAGTAATAACAGTAAATAATAACTGAGCAGCAAGAAATCACGTAAAGCAACCAACATGCTGTATAGAAGGCGGGTACAATTTATGAGAAAACAGTAAAATCTATGAAATCTTTAGAAATACCTTGGTGCAGTTCAATTCTCTTTTGAAAATAGTCTTTTCAAGAATTACAAAAAAAAAAATGATTTCAAAACAGTTAGTGCTGATAAGTACAGAAAATCCACCACTCGGGCACAAGTACCACGGCATAACAGGTAAAAGACAAGTAAATATGCAAGATGAGCGGATAAAAGTTCGCCCCTCGGGCTCAGTATCAGTCACACAGTACAACATTAGCCCCTCGGGCTCACTCCCAACTCACATCAGCCCTTCGGGCTCACTCCCAACTCACATGGTACAACATCAGCCTCTCAGGCTCACTCCCAACTCACGTCAGCCCTTCGGGCTCTCTCCCAACTCACATGGGTACTCGCACTCACTGGGGTGTACAGACTCGGGGAGGGGCCCCTTACGGCCCAAGCGCTATATAATCATAAGGCCTTAAAGCCTGTCACATCAACACAAGGCCTTAAAGCATTCTCACATCACACTCGAGGCCTGAAAGCCTCCTCACATAACACTCGAGGCCTAGAAGCCTCCTCACATCACTCAACATATCCTCACAAATGGCCCTCGGCCTCAATCAGTCTAGAAATAATTATAATCCCCTTGGGCATCAGTAAAACAATGGTGCCCAGCTCAAACAACATTACAAATATCATTTAAATCTCAAGTTGAGTATAAATGTAGCTGATTTCATGAAATAGTGCAATTCAATTGGACTGAGTTCAAATAATATTTCAAATAGTGAGGAAAGAGTGATAAAAATATCCAATAAGGATTCAAGTAATCAGAATTAAGCCCAAATATGGCAATCAACCCAAATCATGATAATATCAAATAAGTTTCAGTCAAAAACGTGGTAAAATCAACAACTGGGATGGACCAAGTCACAATCCCCAACGGTGCTCTACCCCATGCTCGCTATCCGGCGTAAAATTCACCTCAATATAGCACTACGGTGTGCAAATCCGGGGTTTCAAACCCTTAGGATATCATTTACAAACATTACTCACCTCGAGCCGGCCAAAATCCTAGCTCGCTATGCCCTTGCCTCGCAAATCGACCTCCTCGCGCGTCGAATCCGCTCAAAACCACAATGAATACATTACAATAGGCTAAGGCGACATAACCCAATCGAAAAGACTCGAAAAACATCAAAATTTATGAAATTTGCAAAACCCGAGCCCCGGGCCCACGTCTCGAAAAATTATAAAATTAACATCACCGGCTTCCTTATCTCGCCACGAGTCTAACCATGTAAAAATCATTCAATTCCCATATCATTTCCACCCTCAAATCCTTGATTCTATCCAAGAGGGTTTTGTACACTTTTTCAACAAAATTCTCAGATTAAACGCCAAAACTCGTGATAGATTCAAGTTATGCAACCAAAATTGAGTTAAGAACACTTACCCCGTTGTTCTCTACGAAATATCTGTCCAAAAATCGCCTTATCCGAGCTCCAAATCATTAAAAATGGGAAATGGGAACGAAGTCCCATTCCCAGAACTTAGCCTTTCTGTACAGGCAAATTTTCGCTTATGCGGTCCCGCTTCTGCTTATGCGGGACCGCTTCTGCAGCCAAATCCCTGCTTCTGCGGAACCTCAATAAAATGTCCAAAACTGCTTCTGCGGTAAAAGTCACGCTTATGCGGACCCGCTTAGGCGGATAAATTTCCGCTTCTGCAGAAATTGCTCGACCTCATCCATTTCTCACCTGCGATACCTGCCTCCGCTTCTGCGCAACCGCTTTTGCGGAAAAATGGTCCGCTTCTGCGAAAATCCCCAAAATAACCAACCTCGCTTCTGCGACTCCTCATATGCTTCTGCGGAACTGCTTCTGCGGTCCATTTCCGCAGAAGCGAAAATATTAGATACCAGATCCTTCAACAGTCCTTAAACTCCAAATTTCATCCCGTTAGCCATCCGAAATCACCCCGAGGCCCTCGGGACCTCAACCAAAATGCCAACACATCCTAAAACATTATTCGAACTTGTTCCAATCTTCAAAACACATCAAACAATGCTAAAAACCATTAAATCACATCGGATTCAAGCCTAAGTTCTTTTAAAACTTCCAAAACATACATTTGATCAAAAACCCGAACAAAACACCTCCGAATGACCTGAAATTTTGCACACACATCCAAAATCACCTAACGGAGCTACTGTAACTCTCGGAATTCCATGCCGACCCTCGGATCAAATTCTCACCTATCCACCGGAATTCGCCAAAATATTAACTTCGCCAATTCAAGCCTAATTCTACAGCAGGCCTCCAAAATAAATTCCGATCACACTCCAAAGTCACAAATCACCCCCCGAAGCTAACCAAATCACCGGAAATCACATCCGAGCCCTATAACTCATAAGTCAAACCCCGGTTGACTTTTCCAAACCAAGCCTTCCTTAAAAAGACTAGTGTCTCATTTTCTACCAAAACCAATCCAAATCAACTCTAACACACCAGATACTGATAATGAAACATGAAGAAGCATAAAAATGGGGAAAACGGGGCGGTAACTCATAAGACGATGGGTCGGGTCGTCACATCCTCCCCGACTTAGACAAACGCTCATCCTCGAGCGTACCCAGAGTTGTTCTAGAAGTCCACCAATAGATGAATAACTTTACCATGCATATACCCGGGGATGACCCATGTCACCCTATCTAGCATAGGCCCGATAACATAACATAGCTGAATTTTCGCAATCCACCTATTCCATAAACCATAGAAACACACTTCACTTTCCGAAATCTTACACAAGATTAGAACCTCACATCTTTATTCAGAGTAAACCCGAACCAACTATAATAACCTATACCTGCAATCTCGGCTGCAATCATATGATATACCACATAACTCAAACACATGCAGCGATAACTTCCATTCGCAACAGCTGCCCACGACAACCAATATCGATAGAAAATCTCTTGTTCGATAAAGTTTCATTCTAGCTCTTTCATATACTGCCGATGATAAACGAAACACACAATAAACCATAACCATTTCTCAGATCAACCATTCATGAGGCCATTTCTCCTCTGGCAATTACCATAGCCGAACCTCGATATTCACCCATCATACATGCTGAAGTCGAATCTGTTTATATTCATTAATGATCCGCACGATATCCTTTGGCCAAACACACCATCCCGGTGACATGACACAATCAATACGGCCGAAGCCACAACTTGTATAATACGCGCACCAATAAGAAACAGTCTAAACATACTCAAATCATGAAAATGACCCAACTGAGAGAGTTGCTCCTCAAACTCGCCAGTACTACCACAACACAAGGCTGAGACCCTGTCCCACATCATAGAAATAGGACACACAAATTTGGTCCGCAAGGTCATGTTTCCACATAGCTTTGCTGCAACGCGCGATCCTATCCAAATACTACTCCACATGAAACACCTCTAGTCACTATTCTCAAAATCGACAACCATGCTCAATTGATGTTTGCAGCCCAAGCAAATCATTACACCCACGGTGGAATAAATAACATACACCACGCAACCTGATAGAACATAACCGGTACGTTATTTACCGAGCAATAACCAATTACTCATCCCGCTCGACTTTCACTACTACAACTCCTACCAGAGCCATACGATCCGGTGCCCGGTACCAAATTAGTACCAAAATCAACAACCTCGCCCGGCGACATGCCTGACCACAAGAAATGCATCTGAAAAGTCCCTCAATACCGGAACGGAATCAATGATAGCAACCTCCGCACTGACATCCATCACGAAGGCCCAAATAAGAAGGCAGTCCTTCCCAGCTGTCCGCTGGTTCTTTGAAATATAACCCACTCTACTAGAACATAATCTAACGCATTTCACCACTTAACCTGTGGCATTTCCGGCGTAGCGCCTAGTGCAATAGTTCAAAATCACCCAACAGTAAGACAACCAGTGAATTCCAACATCACATCCAATATATAACATACCAGCGGATAAAGATCCACCACCACAACATAGCCTATACATGAGAACTCCGGTCTCCAACTCCATATAGCACACGAATCATCATACTCGATCCCAGTTTCCACCATGTGAATACATGCACACATTTGATACCCAATTATTCCACAACAGATACTCAACATTTACCTGTGCTACCAATCAAACACGAATACCACTACTGGACCCAATAAGAACATGCCGCAATATTACTGAAATATAATCAGTTTAATCACATAACCTTTTTCTGAGACACATACTCTCGTCAAATCACTTCCACTTAGCAATACCATCTTCCTTAATCATCTGAAGCTCTCTTATCTAATCGCTTAGAAGGAATCACTACACATCCCATGCTCTGCATGACATACACAGGTCTTGTTCAAATTCTTACAATACTAACACGACGGATGAGATCTGTATACATTCATAACCAATGTCGAAGAAACAATTCATTAGTTCTATACTCTTGGCAAGAACTATCACCTCATTCTGAACCAAACAATGGTCTTAGCTCTTTACTTTACTTCATCTACTCAGATTGCACTGATCTTGAATTCAATGATCTCGTCTCACCCAATACGAGCTGCTCAGGCAATAAGCCACTCCGGACATAATTAAAAGTCGCATATAATTCCCCAATGTGCCAATAGGCTACCAATTTGAACGCGGTACTAAAGAAAACGATCTCTGGAAGGAATTACCAAATCCCATGCACCGATACGGACTTTCGTTAGTAAACAGGAAGCAAGGCATACAAAGATAGCATATAGAAAACTATACTCAACATCACATTGTTGCGGTGCGCAACCCGATCCAGATAACATACCAATGGCGGCGTGCCACCCGATCCACACATAGATCTCACACAAGGAGATACATATCGAGCCGAATTTGCTCATTACAACAAGATACCGAATAACATCTCAGTGCATAATAACATCTCTGGGGGATATTTAGCGCTATAAGCTACAAAACTCAAGCACAACTGAGGTGCGATATACACTCTGAATTTCAAGAGCCAAGTTGCCCAGGTAACATCATTCCTACGCGGATTCTCAACACATAAGCAATTTCTCAAGCCATTTCACAAATAACACAGCATAATGTATCACTACCTGAAACGCCTGACAATGAAACATCAATCTGACTACTCCTCCTTGGGGACCGCATCACAAAATGCACACATCTGGCCTGATATAGAGCCATGATTCACATTAAACCCATTCACCGACTTCCAGCTGATTCTGATCACACTGAACTAGTATGATAACCTCTCACAGGTCCATAGTAACTCCCCTTTTCTCATAACATATAATAACAATCATCATAATCGGAATAATCCTCCCTAGTTCGCAACCCAATCGGCCAAGTGCTCTTCCGGCATAAATCTTCAATTTAACGACACTATCACAACCTTCATACTTGGCTTACATCATTAATCAATCAAGTGATCACATGCCACACTTATATAATATTCACGTGGGACACACTCCCACAACAATATCTGGAGCGTACCTCCAAACCACCGATCGCACTAACGCTGTAAAGCGATCAAGAACCATTAACCACGATGCCACACCACTCTCAGGTGACGCTGAAGACAATACCAATTTATCTTAACCATCGAAACTTCTTTCCTACTCATCCGAGCTCATGACATCTTTGTCAAAATTTCCTCCACTCGGGCCATTCTCGGCCTAATTTCCACAACCAGAACTGATTCGCCAGCATGCCTCAAATTGGAATAGACATAGCATATAACCGTACAATCAACTAACCAATAACAAGCTCCCCAACTTGGCTCTAAGCCATAGCTCAGGACACACTCAATAACCCATAACACTTTTACTCTAATGATGCCACAATACCATAGTGAGATTAAACTCAAATCATTTACAAGTTCGTGAAAACACAGATCATTTAGTACTGTAATCCTCTGCAAATCTCGCAATCATCACCACATCCGTTGAGTCTACTCTCTTAAGCGACCCGAATTTTCAAATTTCAACACGTACCCTTCAATTACACATGAGATCTTCTAACATACACGTAAGGATCATACCACCTCAGAATACTCCGTAGGAGATAACCCACCTGCTTTGCCTCCAATTAACATTTTGTATACCTTTCACTATCATACACATTACACAGTCATTTAGTCTTCATGGGTCTGAACTCATACCGCCACATGAAATGCACTACACTCACCGCTAGGAGACACGAAAATATTCTTCACGCGCCCATATCTCGGCTACACATCAAATCACAATAGGAATCGAACACTCAATAGTTCATCTATTATCCAGCAAACTTCTTCGTCACTACCAATTCATAGGCAAAGATCCGGCCTCAAGTCCTCCAAACTGGCCCAACATCAAACTCACAAAGATTACATCTCGCCCCTTGATCGGGGAATCACAAGCCATCCAGGCACATCAAATTCTGAGCGCTCATGCGCGCATACAAACGCGTGGAAGGAATTTCAAGAGTTTCTTTTCAAGCTGAACCAAGGACACACGATAAGAATTCAAGAATGTGAAGTTTTCCTAAAGGTTCTGCAGCCTCTCGAGGATAAATACAGACATCTCCGTACTGATCCGCGAGACTCTACTAAACCTGCTCATGACTCGTGAGACCTAGTAACCTTGGCTCTGATACCAACTTGTCACGACCCAAATCACGAACCTGGTCGTGATGGCGCCTCTCGTGAAGACAAGGACAGCCAATCAACCCAATTCATCTTTTTAAAACAATTATTTAACACAATTATAGTACAACATGGGTTAATAATACCAAAGAGAAAAAATATAGATAAAAATGCGGAAATCCAACCCAACACCACCCTAATCGGGGTGACACAAGTCACGAGCATCTAAAGAAGACTGAACACCACTACAAGGCCAATAATATATACAAAATAAAATCGAGAGTTCAAAAGATGAAGTCCGGTGCAGCGAACACTAGCGGTCACCTTGCCCACTACAATAGTAATACCTTCAATCAGCTATTAACCCGCTTCCGGGTAAACAATACCTGCAACTGCACGCGAGGTGCAGGGAGTAAAGTGAGTACTCCAACTCAGTGAGTAATAAAAGTATATAATAACTGAGCAGTAAGAAATCACGTAAAGCAGCCAACATGCTGTATAGAAGCCGGGTACAATTTCTGAGAAAACAATAAAATCTATGAAATCTTTAGAAATACCTTGGCTCAGTTCAATTCTCTTTTGAAAATGGCCTTTTCAATAATTACAAAAAAAATGATTAGAAAATAGTTAGTGCTGATAAGCACAAAAAAACCGCCCCTCGGGCACAAGTACCACGGCATAGCAGGTAAAAGACAAGTAAATATGCAAGATGAGCAAATAAAAGTCCGCCCCTCGGGCTCAGTATCAGTCACACAGTACAACATTAGCCCCTCAGGCTCACTCCCAACTTACATCAGCCCTTCGGGCTCACTCCCAACTCACATGGTACAACATCAGCCTCTCGGGCTCACTCCCAACTCACATAAGCCCTTCGGGCTCTCTCCCAACTCATATGGGTACCCGCGCTCACTGGGGGTGTACAGACTCTGGGAGGGGCCCCTTACGGCCCAAGCGCTATATAATCAAAAGGCCTTAAAGCCTGTGACATCAACATAAGGCCTTAAAGCCTTCTCACATCACACTCGAGGCCTGAAAGCCTCCTCACATAATACTCGAGGCTTGGAAGCCTCCTCACATCACTCAACATATCCTCACAAATGGCCCTCGACCTCAATCAGTCCAGAAATAATCATAAGCCCCTTAGGCATCAGTAAAACAATGGTGTCCAGCTCAAACATCATTAGAAATATCATTTAAATCTCAAGTTGAGTAAAAATGTAGCTGAGTTCATGAAACAGTGTAATTCAATTGGACTGAGTTCAAATAATATTTCAAATAGTGAGGAAAGAGTGATAAAAATTTCCAATAAGGATTCAAGTAATCGGCATTAAGCCCAAATATGGCAATCAGCCCAAATCATGATAATATCAAATAAGTTTCAGTCAAATACGCGGTAAAATCAACAACCGGGATGGACCAAGTCACAATCCCCAATGGTGCTCTACCCCACGCTCGCTATACGGCGTGCAAGTCACCTCAATTTAGCACTACAGTGTGCAAATCCGGGGTTTTAAACGCTCAGGATATCATTTACAAACATTACTCACCTCGAGTCGGCCAAAATCCTAGCTCGCTATGCCCTTGCCTCGCAAATCGACCTCCTCGCGCGTCGAATCTGCTCAAAACCACAACGAATACATTACAATAGGCTAAGGGGACATAACCCAATCGAAAAGACTCAAAAAACACCAAAATTTATGAAATTTGCAAAACCCGAGCCCCGGGCCCACATCTCGAAAAATTATAAAATTAACATCACCGGCTTCCTTATCTCGCCACGAGTCTAACCATGTAAAAATCATTCAATTCCCATATCATTTCGACCCTCAAATCCTTGATTCTATCCAAGAGGGTTTTGTACACTTTTTCAACAAAATTCTCAGATTAAACGCCAAAACTCGTGATAGATTCAAGTTATACAACCAAAATTGAGTTAAGAACACTTACCTCGTTGTTCTCTATGAAAAATCTATCTAAAAATAGCCTTATCCGAGCTCCAAATCGTTAAAAATGGGAAATGGGAACGAAGTCCCATTCCCAGAACTTAACCTTTCTGTCTAGGCAAATTTTCGCTTCTGCGGTCCCGCTTCCGCTTATGCGGGACCGCTTCTGCGGCCAAATCCCCGCTTCTGCGGAACCTCAATAAAATGTCCAAAATCGCTCCTACGGTAAAAGTCACGCTTATGCAGACCCGCTTAGGCGGATAAATTTTCGCTTCTACGGAAATTGCTCAACCTCATCCATTTCGCACCTGCGGTACCTGCCCCCACTTCTGCGCAAAAGCTTTTGCGGAAAAATGGTCCGCTTCTGCGGAAATCCCCAAAATGCCCAACCTCACTTCTGCAACTCCTCATACGCTTCTGCGGAACCGCTTCTGCGGTCCATTTCTGCAGAAGCAAAAATATCATATACCAGATCCTTCAGCAGTCCTTAAACTCAAAATTTCATCCCGTTAGCCATCCGAAATCACCCCGAGGCCCTCGTGACCTCAACTAAAATGCCAACCCACCCTAAAACATTATTCGAACTTGTTCCAATCTTCAAAACACATCAAACAACGCTAAAAACCATTAAATCACATCGGATTCAAGAATAAGTTCTTTTAAAACTTCCAAAACATACATTTGATCAAAAACCCGACCAAAAAACCTCCGAATGACCTGAAATGTTGCACACACATCCAAAATCACCTAACGGAGCTACTGTATCTCTCGGAATTCCATTCAAACCCTCGGATAAAATTCTCACCTATCCACTGGAATTCGCTAGAATATTAACTTCGCCAATTCAAGCCTAATTCTACACCGGGCCTCCAAAATAAATTCCGATCACACTCCTAAGTCACAAATCATCCCCCGAAGGTAACCAAATTATTGGAAATCACATCCGAGCCCTATAACTCATAAGTCAAACTCCGGTTGACTTTTCCAAACCAAGCCTTCCTTAAAGAGACTAGTGTCTCATTTTCTACCAAAACCAATCCAAATCAACTCTAACACACCAGATACGGATAATGAAACATGAAGAAGCATAAAAATGGGGAAAACGGGGCGGTAACTCATAAGACGACGGGTCGGGTCGTCACATCTTGGGAGGTTGTTCCACGTAGGCTTACATCAGATTTATTTTGATATTTATGTAAATCTGTGCTTTGAAATATCATTGTTAAACATGCTTAAATTGTTATAAGAAATCGACTTACCTAGTCTTAGAGATTAGGCGCCATCACGGTGCCTAAGGCTGGATTTTGGATCGTGAAATCTCTCTTCCCATACATAATGTATATGTAAATTGTATTAAATTTATTTTGAACCTGATATTATAAAAATAATATAAAAAGTGTATAACCTTTCCATTGTTTTTATTCTACAGATAATGCCTCTTATGTGGTGGTGACCATTTTACATGGAACTTTAAATCCATATGCATAAATGAATTAAGACTAAGGTTAGAAAATTCAACAACCTGCACACATGCTCGTTGATGGACAATATAATTATACAACGTAAAGTGATAATAGGTAAACACGGCTATAATTAGGCCCTAAAGAATCGCATTTTTGTATAGTTTTTACGGTAAAAAGTGATAACAAAATGCTCTGATTAGTGCTTTGCATGGCTATATCCAATAAAAGAAGTCTGTGGAGTACTTTTGGGATCAATTACGGAGAAAAGGAGGCCAATCATACAATATCCACAAAGTGCACCAAGCGAAGGGACAAAACCATAACTGAAGCTGGTGTGCCGCTGTCCGGGCGTAACCGCGGTAGGATCACGACAGAACACTGCTGCAGATTCTGAAGGCCACTCTGGCCGCGGTCCTGCTGTAACCGCGGCAGGACGTGTAAACTTCAGGGACCAAAGTACAAAACACGGGATTTTAATCCCTAAACCCTATATTAAACGAAGGAAGCCGGCCAAGAAAAGGGGAACGTAATTTTGGAGAGAAAACAAAGGCACAAAACACTTGGAAGCACGGATTTGAGCAATTCTTGTGAGCACGTAATTTTTGCCCCATATGAACTACTCCCAAAGAAATCAAAACAAAAATTGTCTGTTCTATGGTTCGCATTTTTGTGAATTTTTTGTGATATTTTTAGTAATTGTTTGTATTTGTATGTGCATGTTTATTTGTTTTAATTAATAAAAATACAAAAATATGTTGCATTTGCATTCTAGGATTTAATTTTACAATTAGGGGTAATTAAGTTTTTTTTACAAAATGAAAAATTACAAAAATAATGTAATTCACATTTTAGCATTTAATGTCCAAATTGTGTAATTTTACTTTTAATTGGTATTTGTTTTTGTGTGATAATTATTTTAAGAATAATTAGCATTTTAAGTTAATTTTGGGTTTTATAATTTGCATTAGTAATTTTGGTATAAATTTAGAAAATTAATTTAGGAATAAAAAGATAAAAAGTGGACAAGAAATAGGAAAGGAAATGGAACTTGGGCCAATTTTAATTAAAGTCAAGCCTAAAATAAATACCAAACAACCCAGTCCATCTTGCCTGGCCATACAGACGCCCAAACGACACCGTTTCATGGCCAAATAATCTCAGCCGTTGATCTCAATTCAATCAACGGTCCAGTCTGGCCTTAGCATTGAAGAAACGACACCGTTTTGGATCAGTCTATCTCAACCGTTCGTTTGATTTGATCAAACGATCACCAACCCTCCTTGCAACCCGACTCCGACCCGTTAAAAAACCGACCCAGTCTCCTACTTAAAGAAACGACATCATTTCTATTAAGTAGCCAATCCACACTGTTGATCTTAATTGATCCAACGGTCTAGATTAAATATTAACCATGGTATATATCTTCCCCAATGAACCAACCCCCTTAGAACCCCCCCCTTCCGTCTCTCTCAGGGTCTTCAGAGACCATACCCTGTTCCGCCTTCCCCCACCGTGCTCTGCCCACCGGATATCGCCTCATAGCGGTTTCGGTGGTCCAAACAGCCCCTAATTATACCGTCCGTTCACCTCATCCTCCCCATATCCATGCCACCTTCACCTTCCTTCGAATCCTAGCCCAACCCTTCGAATATCCAAAAAACCATTAGTCCCTCCGCCGTGTCCGGTGGCATCACCTCCGATGGCCACCATATTTACACCCTAGGTTCCCCTTACGTTCCTCATCCCAAATCCAAACTCCCTTTCCCTTGAATGTTACTAAAACTCGTTGAATATCAATTTAAGTCCAAGAACCCTAGCGCCACCACAAGATCCATTGGTGGCGGCGCCACCTCCAAACCTTCCCAAATCAACACCAGTTGACCACCCTCACTCCCTCTACCTTAATCCCTAGCCAGTTTCCCTCAAACGTTGCTGGTAAGTCTCGAACAAATATTGTTCTGTAGCTGGCTCAGAGACTGGGGTCAAAATAGACCTTAGTTGAGTGCTCTCGTTCGAGAACACTCGACTAGGGTCCATATTGGCCCCAAGTCCAAAAAACATCAGAAGATTTGAACCCAGGCCCCGTTGACTGGTAGGTGTTCATTTTTATTTCCTTTATTTATTAGTTTGTTCAGTAAATTCATCCTCTACTCTTTCTTTATTTTGTTTATTTAAATGTTTTGGTGCTTATTCTGTTTCTACTTTGTTTTCCTGAATAATTCGAGTAAAGGCAGTGCCAATCATGCTTTGTATAAAACCATGAATACTCCTATAATTGTTTGTTATTTATTATTGGTTCAAATAGTTTCATTTTGTGCGATGTTTAGTTCCCTTCTTTTTGCCGTTCATCAGGTGCATATAATTTCATGTTTATTGTCGTCCAGTATATCACAGTGTTTCATTTACTTGGTTTAGTTTAATTTAGAATTGTGATTTGCTCAGAATCATTGAATCCTTCATCTTGGTTGTATTGCTGTTGGATTTAATTTGAAGTTCAATTGATGACTGAGTTTTGCTGATTGAAACCTATTTGTTTGTTTTGTAAAGTTTGTTTCTAATGTGAATCTGACCATGTTGTCTTGCCTCAATGTTGTTGATTAGGATTTAGTTTCATGTGTTTAATTAGTCAATTGCTACGCTTGAATTGGTTATAGCTGATAGTTTTTGGACAGATTAAAGCAGTACCAGGGGAAGGGTAGTAGTTCAGGGACTTTAGAAGGGTATTTTGGGACTTAAAAATTTAGAGAATTGTTTATGTTGAATGCCCTGCCCACTAAGTTAGTAAAATAAGGTTTGTGGGGAACAAAACATAGTGGGAAAGACACTAAGGCTAATTTTAAGGACTAATGGACTGTCCACTGAAGGTGGGGTGAAGGGGTTTGAGTGTTGGTATAAATAGAAATATTAGGACAATAAGAAAGGGGCTCTCTTTGGTCAAGTTAGACACCCCGAAAATTCCTAGAGTTCCCAGCCATCAAATTTCACTCCCAAAGCCATTTTATTTTTCAGATAAGCATTTGAAATTCAAATATACAAAAAATACAAAAAATCAAAAAATAGAAAAAAAAATAAAAAAATGCTACTGTTCCATTGAAATTAGAAAACTGATTTAAGTTTATATTCATCAATTCACATTCTGTAGTTGCTATTGCTGTTTGTTGAAGTGTAGAGACTCATTTCAAGTACAATCGAATCAAATTAAATGAGAATTTGGCTAGGCTATTCATCAGTGAAGTTTCATAAGGGTTTTAAGTTCAGATTTGACTTAGCTTGGGGGTTTCGTTGGTTATCTATGCACTGGTGGTCGTTTCTATTTGGTTTCCTGCTGTTTTAAAGTGGATTTGCTAGATTCCGTTTGATTTTTAAAATTTTTGGGATTGTTGATTCATTTCTGTTTCAAAGCTGTGTCATTGTTGCTGTGTACTACTGCTGCTGATCCTTCTCTTTCTTTTCCTAATTCCAGGTATATTTTATCTCTAGTGATGTGAAGTTTCAATCAATGTACCTGAACCTTTGTGAAATCAATCTGATGAGGCATTTTTGCCATAAGAGCCTGCTTTTGCTTTCGTTTGCTATTTGTAATTTGTGGTGGTAGTTTCATTCAAATAGATCTGCATGAATATTGAACAGGACTGCTCAAATTCACCTTGTAATTGTATAGGACTGTTGAACTGTTATTTCTTAGGTTTGTTCGAGCTTTTCAGTAAAAGAGCAATTTCATGCTAGGAAAATTGAATAAAACATGTTAACTCCGTTAATTTCTGTTAGTAGTTACATATATCTGCTAATTAGGTGCAGTATTGCTGTTAGAAACTGTCTAGGACTGTATTAATTTCAGTAGCAAAAATGCCATGCTCAATGATAGCAGGTTGTAGTTTTTGTGCGTTATCATGTTCAAATTGTTTCCAGTAGATAATGTAGCAGGGATATGTGTGGTAGTCTCATTTTCAAAAATCAAAGAGAATAATCAGATTAAGCATCCGACTTTGAAAACATCACCTCAAGCTGGAATTTCAAATTCCTATGAGTACATGGTATAAAATTAGCTATAGTATTGGTCATGCTCTCGCTAATATAAGATTATGAAATCATAGGTTATGCCTCCTTGTTAGCTTAATTTGGGTGAAGAATGAAAATTTTACTGTTAAACACCTGGGCCCTTGATAATTGGGCTGTCACAAAATAAGCCCATTCCTTGTTCAATTGCTTGACTAGCCAGCTCAATCCTTGGGCTAGAAGAGATCCGTGGTTGGACTTCATTGAAGCCCAATGGCTGAGCACCAGCACTTACAGGCCTTCACCAACGATCCAAGGCCCAAAACTGCTATAAATAAACAACTCTTTTGTTAAAAATTATATTAGGAGTATAGGGAATCAATTGGCAAATATAAATTTGGGTTTCAGATTAGGTGCCTGGTTCAAATTAAAAGGGTATTCCCTTTCGTTTGAATTTGGCCTTGAATTTGGGGCTTGAATTTATAAATGTAAATTAATTAGCCCTTTTAGAGACAAATAATAAATAAAAAATCATAGTCACTTTAGGTCGACCTTTAAATAAAAAATGAGACGAGCCTCGCTAAATAAAAATACAAATTGCGGGGCTCTCAACAAATGTTATAAAAAATATTTAGAATTCGGGTGGACCATTTAGCGAATTTTACGGTTTTCCCCAAAGATAATAAGCGCGTAGTTGCTTTAGGCGCGTATTTTAAAAGTACTACCTTCCTAAATACGGGTGCACATTTATGTGACCTAAATCCAAATCTCAACAGAGTTAAAATGTGTTGACAATCACGGGTGCACTGGTGCGACGTGGTTCGAGACGCATTTTCACGACGTTGCAATTCTTATTAAAATAATAATAATAATAATAATAATAATAATAATAATAATAGTAGTAGTAATAATAAAAGCGGTTACTAATAAAAGGCACATAGGTTAGAACATGTTTTAAAATCTGATAAAATCAAATACAACAGTTGAGCGACCGTGCTAGAACCACGGAATCCGGGAATGCCTAACACCTTCTCCCGGGTTAACAAAATTCCTTATCCGGATTTTTGGTTCGTGGACTGTAAACAGAGTCATATTTTCCTCGATTCGGGATTTAACCGGTGACTTGGGACACCATTAATCTCCCAAGTGGCGACTCTAAACTTTAATGACAAATCCCGTTCCAATTGTCCTTTAAGTGGAAAAATACCTTTACGCCCTTGCGGGGGTGTAGCGAAAAAAGAGGTGTGACAGCTCTGGCGACTCTGCTGGGGACTCTGAAATCTAGAACCACTGGTTCAGGGTTAGAAATTTGAGCTTGGTATATTTGTTGTATTTGGCTTGTATATTATCTTATTTTGTTGCATGTTTGGGCCTAATGTGCTAAATGATGCTTTTACCGCTTTGATATTATTTGAACTGTACATATAAAACTGTGCCGAAACCCTTCTCTTCTCACCTCTGAGGAGTGCACGCTGGTCGTGACTTTTTTTCTGTTAGTGTCATATCCCAAAATAGAACAAGGATTCAGAGGAGTTGCAAAATCGGATGGCCTTTTGGTTACCGGTACACAGTTCCCATCCTCGGCTCGAGTTGTCCGCTCGGGTAAGCCAAGTCTAGAACAATAAACCCAGGTTGAAACTTAGAATAACTTGACTTCATACCGGATCCCAAGTAGGAACGCTTATTTGCATCATGTTGCATTTGACTTAGGGGACTCAACACAGGGGTTCGGTTCGTCTAGGATAGGTAACCTGAAATGAAAAAGACCATCCTGCTGCATCCTGTTTGTTTTACACATTTATTTGCTTCAAACTTGCATGTTGACCGGCTTTTGAAAATCGAAAATATTGGAAAAGAGAAAAAGAGAAAAATAGCAGTGTAGAGAGATAACTACTTATTTTAGAAAAACAAACCAATGTCCAAGTAATGCCGAAACTCTGCCAGATTTTGGAGAAAAATGAAAAAAAAAAGTTTTATTTTCAAAATAGTTTGTTATTTGTCAATAAAAAGAAAAGTTGTTATTTTCAAAATAGTTTGCTTTATTTTTCACTGAAAAAAAATATATTTTCAGAAATAGTTTGCTTTATTTGTCAATAAAGGAAAAAATGTGATTTGGTTTTCAAAAAAATAGTTTGTGTTCTTAAAAAAAAACAAAAATATTTTGATTTATTTGCCAATGATTTGAAAAGAAAAGAAAAGAGAAATAGTCTAAATATATATATATATATATATATATATATATATATATATATATATATATATATATATATATATACACACACACACACACACACACACACACACACACATATATATATAGTTCGTATTGCTTGGAAAAATATTTTGTTTTCAAATATAGTTTATTTTCTTAACCCGAACTATGCCAGTTTGATTCTCACAAGGTGTGAGATACGTAGGCAACCCTCGTCGGGTACAACTTCCCATTTTTGCGAAAATTACAAAAAAATGTCAAAGTTTTAATTTTTTATCAACAAGTCGGGCCGTGCCCTTTTTGTCAAAAATAGCCGAATATTTTCGAAAGGGACGCCGGAAGGCCGAATTTGCTTAAACAGCCACCTTTGGTCAGTTAGCCCACACAGCCCCCAAAATCTTCGTCACCGAAGTTCTGGAAGGCCGTGTTCGAAAAACCGGGTCTTGAGTTTTAAAAGCATTGTGGTTAGTTTTGTTGTGAGTTAAACAAGTTTTACCTTTTGTTTAAATCCCCTTAATAAATGTGCAGAATGAGCACGTGCCTAAGCTTGCCACTAACAGTTAGGAGCAAGATCCCTTTGGAATTGCGTTTATGGTGGGAAGATTTAGGAAAGTCGGAGCAGGATAAAATCAAACTACAACTGGGGGGTCTCACCAGTTTGTTGACTGGGGGGTCTCACCAGTTTGTTGAACATCAGACCCAGATGTGACATCATAAAGGCTCTAGTTACGTTTTGGGACCCAGCCCACAATGTATTCCATTTCTCCGATTTTGAACTTACCCCAACCTTGGAAGAGGTAGCAGGTTATATGGACATTACCGAGGGGCTACGGCACAAATATTTGATTGCTTCAAGAGCCGTCAATTCGCACAAGTTCATGGATATGCTGAAGATAAGCAAGGGAGTCCCGTACTCTGAGTTGGATAAGGGGTTTTCCACCCTACATTTCATATACCGGAGGTATGGGCATATAGAAGGGTTCGACAATCCGGAAAGCGGAGTCTGTAGCAGCGGGAATCGGAAAAAATGGGATGAACATAGGCGCTTCGCCTTTATGGTAGCATTCTTGGGCATTGTGGTGTTTCCCCGGGAAGATAGAAACATCGACCTGAAAGTGGCTAGAGTCGTCAAGGTCTTAATTACCAACAACAAAAGCACGCTAGCCCCTATTATAGTATCTGAGGTGTACCGGGCTCTCACAGCTTGTAAAGCCGGGGCAGATTTCTTCGAGGGATGCAATTTATTATTGCAGATGTTGATGATAGAGCATTTGTGTCACCCCTCTCAGTATGTGAGCTACAAATCTATAGACAAAGGCTGCATTGAAGAGTATGACACAAGGATTTCAGGGTTCAAGTTGCAGGAAGGGTTCGAAGACTGGGTATCCTATCTACGTGCCATCACTACGATGCAAATAGATTGGACGTTGGGTTGGCTTCATGTAGAAGAAATTGTGTATATGCCTGCCACGGGTCCTTACTTCCTCTTAATGGGACTCCGAGGTATTCAGCCTTATGCGCCTTACCGGGTGATGAGAAAGTTAGGAAGGTGTCAGGTGGTACACCTAGATGAAAATCTCAGTGGCTATGCAGTCGAGGTTAGCACTGATGGCCAATTTCATGAAGAAGTCGTCGTTAACTATGGAGTGAATGCCAGTATTTGACGGCAGACACTCGGGTGCGTGACCTATCCGGAGGCAAAGTCTCACCAACCTTCCTCGCCTGGTACAGAAGGAAGAACAGTGTTAGAGACGCCCCAGAACAGCCAACCAAAAGGCCGCACATACAGGAGTTTTTGGAGGCATCACAAGAACCGCGACTTTGGCTGGATAAAGAACGCGAATATAGGGCCCGCATAAGGACATTGAAAAAATAGGTCTAGGATCTCCGGTTTGAAAGCAGTTTGCAGGCCGCCACCAACGAAGGGGATAAAAAGAAGTTGGCCTAAGAAAATGAAGCCTTGGAAGCCCAAATCCGATAGATGAGAATGGATACTGACAGACACCCAAGGAGTCGATCTGATGAGGATTTGATAAATGAGTTAAAATGGCAATTCACCAAATGCCAAGAGGGTTTGGAAGAATCTGAGGCCAGGGTGACAAGGATCAAGGCCAGATGGGCAAGGGGTACAAAAGAGCGGAAACTGCATCTGCGGCAGATGAATAGGGACTACGAAGGGAGCATCTCTATATTGAGAGAAACAATATCCACCCTTGAAGAATGTCTCTTCAGGAAAGCCAAAGACTTCAGAGCCGATAGGAAATGCTATCATGACTTAATGGCACGGATGGAAAAATAGATGCTAGAGTTTGAAGATCAACTCTTCCACAACGCCCGAGTGCTGGGGATGCGGAACCAACGAATAGAGCAATTGCTTGTGGAAAGGGACAGAATCAGGGGGAGAATCGAAGATATCGGGCACTACATCACCATGAAGTGCCTAGCATGTGAGGATATGACCCGTACCACCTTCTTTGCTGCGATAATGATTTATGTCCACCAGATCATGGAAGAACTGAAAGGGTTACAAAAGGATCTCGCATCAAGGCCCGCGACAAGGCCAAATGATACCTCACGGGCCACAGGGAAATTTAAAGCATTGATGTATTTTTAATCTTTTTGAGTCTGTCAGTCAGTTCTTTAAGTTTTGTTTTTCTTCTTTAAAGTTTGTAAACTCTATTCAAGTGGTTTAATAAAAGCAGTGGTTTGTATGAATGTTTTTTACCACATACTTCACATTGCCAGAACTACGCTCGGTCTGATTCATGCGGGGTCATGATACGTAGGCAATCTACATAAGATTCGACCACCTTAAAACAAGGAAAAGAAAAAAAAAAGAGAGAAAGAAAATGAAAATAAAAGAAATTTGAGAGGCGCCAAAAGAGGGACACAACTATTAAAGGCCGGAATAATGCATGCAATCGAAGCGAATGTCATGATATAAATGGTTAAACTGCCTAGGTGCATTGCATCTCAACGTGCGACTGCCTGTTTGTTAAACTCTAAAAACTAACAAGTTTGTTGAATTCCAGAAATTTCAACCAGTTAGTTTAAGCGTACTGGAACAATATCACTATCATACCAAATCTAAGGGACCGATACCGGAAATAATGTCTAGCCCTGATAGAGAAGGAAACCTTGAGGTAGAAGAAGTAGACATACAAGCTATGAAAGATGAGGTGTACAAATTGAAACAACAAATGGTCGAGATGTACCAAGCTTGGACAAGCGGTCAGCCAGCACCACCTTATCCTGCAAACCCCACTTTTCTCCTGACACTCGCCCAATCTCCGGAGCGGCTTGTTTCGGACTCATCAATTAACTTTCCTACATATCAACAACATCAGACAACCACCTCCCGGACACCCAAAATGCCAAAAACAAACCCATACCCTCCACCACCATTTACCCCTATTTCCGTGGCCCCTCCACCAGCCACACTCCACAGGTCTTCCAGCGAGCCTGTGTTTCAAACTGAGGATCATCAGTATTATCCTCCTAAACCCACCTTCAAAGCATCTGAACCTTACCCATTACCTCTTCATCCTGACAACCTAGAAGTACCCGAAAAACAGAACAAGAATCTAGAGCAGGAAGAAATGGCTCGGAAAGTAAAAAGCCTAGAGCAATCTTTCCGAAATATGCAGGGTCTGGGTGGCCAAGTCAGCATGGCGTATAAGGATTTATGCCTGTTTCCAGATGTTCAGTTGCCAGCTGGGTTCAAGATGCCTAAGTTCAATCTGTATGACGGGCATGGTGATCCAGTGGCACATTTGCGAGGGTTTTGCAGTAAGATGACAGGAGCAGGCGGAAAAGATGAGTTGCTAATTGCATACTTCAGCCAGAGTTTGAGCAGGTCTGCATTGGAGTGGTACACACACCAAGACCATGGCAGATGGTACACCTGGGATGACTTGGCTCAAGCATTTGCCGGCCACTTCCAATATAATCTGCAAATCATTCCAGATCGTTTGTCACTGATAAAGTTGGAGAAGAAACCTGGGGAGAGTTTCAGGGAATACGGGTTTCGTTGGAGAGAACAGGCCGCAAGGGTACATCCCTCAATGAAGGAAGGAGAGATGGTCGATTACTTTCTACAAGCATTGGAGCCAACTTACTTTGGTCACTTGGTGACGGCGATTGGCAAATCGTTCAATGAAGTTGTGAAAATGGGCGGTATGATTGAAGAGGGACTCAAGTCTAATAAAATAATAAGTTACTCGGCAATCAAAGCCACCACTCAAACTATCCAGAGTGACACAGGAGGTGTGCTCGGGAAAAAGAAGAAAGAAGAAAGCGCAACAGTCGAAGCAGGCAATTGGTCCGGATCTAGAGGTCCTTCACCCTACTACCAACCCAGACCCCACCGCTCGAGCCACCCATACAACCCATATAGCCCTCTACAACCATACTACCCAGAGCCACGTTTTTCAGTCCATCACGCCCAAACATATACCCAGCCACCGGTTCATCAGCAATTGCATGCACCGGCTCCCCAAAATACGTGCCCACCCCCACAAAACACATATCCATCTCCAAGGGCCTACAGAAATCCTCCAGGGTCGGGTTTCCGGGGAAATCAATCTTTCAGGAATGCGAGGGTACAAAAGCAGAGAACATTTACTCCGCTGGGTGTAACCTATACTACTCTAAGGCAGTTAGGCCTGTTGAGTCCTGTTGAGCCAAAATTGCCAAATCCCCTTCCCAGAAATCTGGACCATTCAATAAGCTGTGAATATAGTTCGGGGGCTCCCGGACATGATACTGAGAAATGTTGGAAGTTGAATACTGTCGTGAAAGATCTTATTGACACAAATAGGGTCGAGGTTCAGGCACCAGAGGTGCCCAACATCAATCAGAACCCATCGCCGGCGCACCATGATGCCCATATGATCGAACTAGTGCACGAAGGAGAGGAGCTTAAGAAACCCTCACAAACAGTAATGATGATCCGTGCCAGCCCAAAAGAAGAGTCGACCTATGGAAAGCGGTGGTACAATTGGAAAGGATAGACAGCAAGCCAGTGGTGGTGATGGGGAAGAGTTCGTCTATTGCTGCAAAGAAGTCAGAGCCGGTCAAGGTAGTGCTGCAGGGAGTATCAAGCACACCTGTGGTAGTTGTGAAGGGAGTCCACATAGAACCAGTTGTTATCAGGCCAGTAAAGCAGTTGTAGATAATCAGGGAGAAAGTCGTGCCATGGAACTAAAGTCAAGTGACTGTGATGCATAAGGGAAAAGAGGTTGTGGAAGAAGTATGTGAGGCCTAGGGGTTAACTCATTCGGGAACGTGTTTTGCTCCTGCAGAGTTAAGAAGGGACAATCCTGTAGCAATAAAGAAGCCAATGACGGAGGAAGAAGCAGAGGAGTTTTTGAAGAAGATAAAGGCACAAGATTACTCCATTGTGGAGCAGTTGAGGAAAACCCCGGCACAGATCTCATTTCTATTATTACTAATCCATTCAAACGAGCACCACCGGGCGTTGATGAAAATTCTGAATGAAGCCCATGTGCCAGATAAGATCTCTATGAACCATCTAGAGAAAATAGCAAACATGAATTTTGAGGCGAACAGGGTGACATTTTCTGACGATGAGTTGCCCGTGGAAGGTACAGAGAATAATAGAGCTCTCTATTTGACCGTGAAATGTAAAGACTCGATAGTCACTCAAGTATTGATCGATAATGGATCCAGTGCCAATATTTGCTCGTTGTCCACCTTAAACAAGTTGAAGGTTGATAATGACAGAATTCACAAGAACAACATCTGCGTTCGAGGGTCTGATGGTGGTGGTACAGACACAGTGGGTGACATCATACTTGAGTTGACAATTGGCCCAGTCGAGTTCACCATGGAGTTTCAGGTGTTAGACGTTGCAGTGTCATATAATCTTCTGTTGGGACGACCATGGATTCACGCAGCCAAGGCAGTACCTTCTACGTTACATCAGATGGTCAAGTCTGAGTGGGATAGATAGGAGATCATAGTGCATGGGGATGACAACACATGCACCGTAAGTAATGCCATCGTATCCTTCATAGAGACTGATGATGACAAGGGGCCGTGGGTCTACCAGGTTTTTGATACGGTCTCGGTGGACAAAATTCCTAAGGGTGAAAGCGTCCCACTTCCCAGAATAGCTGCTGCAACTGTCATGGTGGCTTCGGAGATGCTGAAAAATGGGTTTGTGCCAGGAAAAGGTTTGGGGGTTGATATTCAGGGTATTATTCAACCGGTTTCTTTGCCCAAGTATCTGGATACAATTGGGTTAGGGTTCAAGCCTACGGCGGCAGATGTGCAACGGGCCAAGGAGATGAAGAAATGGGCATGGGTCCTTCCCAAGCCAATCCCACGGCTGTCCCGATCTTTTGTCAGGCCGAGCATCAAAAGGCAATTGTTGTCCCAGGTTACAGGGCCACTGATTGGTGTAAATGGAGATTTAGATGAAGGTTTTGAAAGATTATTCGTGGAAGTCAACATGATAGAAGCTGGGGAAGGATCCAGTAAGGCAGATGTGCATTTTGTAGGGCCTAAGGCCAAGGTCAACAATTGGATGGCTACTTCTCTGCCCATGCGGAAGGAGTCTTGGTAGTAGGCTTTGATTTTTCCTTCATGTTTAGCTGGATTATTCCAGGGTTGTAATCCTCTTTTTGTTTTATTTTGTACTCGTCAAAAATGTGAAACCTTGTTATCCCGTATTTCAATCAATGAAAGTATCTTCTTTACTCTTTATTTTGTTTTAATTTTGTTTTCTTCTTTCCTTTTCTGAAAAACTCTCTTTATACTGGTCTTAATGATATGGCATGCACGACGGACCCTCAACCTAGTCTAAAAAATCAATCTAATTCCGAACTGGTAGTGCAAGAGGTAGAATATGATGATGAGTCGGAATACGATGAGGATGAAGCCTTCGAGGAAATTAACAGAGAGTTAAGCCAATTTGAAGAGAAAGCCAAGCCCAACTTAAATGACACGGAAGCCATTAATCTGGGGGATGCGGATGACGTTCGGGAAACTAAAATAAGCATCCACATTGAACCAAACGTCAAGGAAGAATTAATCAAAGCACTTGTTGAGTTCAAGGATGTTTTTGCATGGTCATACGACGACATGCCGGGTTTGAGCACCGATTTAGTGGTTCACAAGTTACCCACTGACCCGGCATGCCCTCCCGTCAAGCAGAAATTGAGGAAATTCAAAACAGACATGAGTGTGAAGATTAAGGAATAAGTAACCAAGCAGTTGAATGCAAAGGTTATTCGGGTCACTCGATATCCTGATTGGTTGGCTAATGTGGTGCCAGTGCCGAAGAAAGATGGAAAAATCCGTGTATGTCTCTACTACCGCAATCTGAACAGAGCAAGCCCAAAGGATAACTTCCCGTTACCCAACATCCATATCTTGATCGATAATTGTGCCAAGTGTGAGATCGGGTCTTTTATGGATTGCTATGCTGGGTATCATCAAATTTTAATGGACGAGAAAGATGCAGAGAAGACGGCTTTCATCACGCCATGGGGAACTTATTGCTATCGGGTAATGCCATTTGGTTTGAAAAATGCTGGAGCAACATACATGAGGGCAATAACTACTGTATTTCATGATATGATACACAAAGAGATTGAGGTATATATGGATCATGTGATTATAAAATCCAAGCATCAGGCAGATCACGTAAAAGACCTAAGGAAGTTTTTTCAAAGACTTCGAAGGTACGATATTAAGCTCAACCCTGCTAAATGTGCATTTGGTGTTCCATCTGGAAAGCTATTGGGATTTATAGTCAGTAGGCAAGACATTGAGTTAGACCCGTCAAAGATCAAATCCATTCAGGAGTTGCCACCGCCGAAGAACAAAACAGAAGTAATGAGTCTGTTGGGAAGGTTGAATTATATCAGCAGGTTTATCGCTCAACTCACGGCGACTTGTGAACCCATTTTTCGGCTACTGAAGAAAGATGCTGCGGTAGAATAGACGACAGAATGTCAGGAGGCATTTGATCAGATCAAGGGGTATTTATCAAATCCACCTGTGCTGGTTCCACCCGAGCCAGGGAGACCGTTGATTCTTTATCTAACAGTCCTTGAGAATTCATTTGGTTGTGTACTAGGGAAACACGACATCACAGGAAGGAAAGAGCAAGCTATCTATTACCTCAGCAAGAAGTTTACGGTTTATGAGGTTAAGTACACTCAACTTGAGAAGACATGTTGTGCCCTAACTTGGGTGGCACGGAAGTTGAAACATTATTTGTCATCTTATACTACTTACCTCATATCTCGTCTGGACCTATTGAAGTATATTTTCCAGAAGCCTATGCCCACAGGGAGATTGGCGAAATGGAAAATATTGCTCACGGAATTCGACATCGTCTATGTGACGAGGATGGCAATGAAAGCCCAAGCATTGGCCGATCACTTGGCTGAGAATCCGGTTGATGAAGAATACGAGCCATTAAAGACGTATTTTCCTGATGAAGAAGTGATGCACGTCGACGAGCTGGATTTGATTGAGGAACCAGGGTGGAAGCTTTTCTTTGATGGAGCGGCAAATGCAAAAGGAGTTGGAATATGAGCGGTAGTTATTTCTGAAACTGGACATCATTATCCTGTTATGGCTCAGCTACGTTTCTATTGTACCAACAACATGGCTGAGTATGAGGCATGCATTTTGGGCTTGCGATTAGCCGCGAATATGGATGTCCAGGATGTTTTAGTCTTGGGAGACTCGGATCTCCTGGTACATCAAATTCAAGGAGAATGGGAAAACGAGATCTGAAGCTCATACCATATCGACAATGTTTGCACGATCTATGTCAACATTTTCGATCAGTGGAGTTTAGGCATATCCCAAGAGTTCATAATGAGGTTGCCGATGCTTTGGCTACCTTAGCATCAATGTTGCATCACCCAGAAAAAGTTCATATTGACCCGCTGCATATTCAGGTTCGTGATCAGCATGCCTATTGTAACATGATAGAGGAAGAAATGGATGGCGAGCCATGGTTCTATGACATCAAGGAGTACCTCCGGATGGGAATATACCCGGAGCAGGCCACCGGAGATCAAAAGCGAGCCATTCGGCGATTGGCAAATGGATTTTTCCTTAGTGGAGGAGTGTTGTACAATAGAACACCGGACTTGGGGTTGCTGAGATGTATAGATGCTAATCAAGCTGTGATAGTTATGGCAGAGGTACATTCTGGAGTTTGTGGGCCACATATGAGCGGATATGTATTGGCGAAGAAGATTCTTTGAGCAGGGTATTATTGGCTCACTATGGAGCGTGATTGTATCAGTTTCGTACGGAAATGCCATCAGTGTCAGATACACGGAGATCCGATTCATTCTCCACCAATAGAATTACACACAATGTCAGCACCATGGCCCTTTGTTGCATGGGGAATGGATGTCATTGGACCCATCGAGCCGGCAGCTTCCAACGGCTATAGGTTCATTCTGGTAACCATCGACTATTTCACCAAATGGGTTGAAGCTAAAACTTTCAAGTCGGTAACCAAGAAAGCAGTGGTAGATTTTGTTCATTCCCATATCATATGTAGATTTGGGATCCCAAAGATGATAATCACGGATAATAGTGCTAATCTTAACAGCAATTTGATGAAAGAAGTATGTCAACAGTTTAAGAACACACACCGAAATTCCACCCCATATCGTCCCAAAGCAAATGGAGCGGTTGAGGCAGCCAACAAGAATATAAAGAAGATATTGAGGAAAATGGTAGAAGGGACCAGACAATGGCATGAAAAGTTACCATTTACGTTGTTGGGTTATCGCACTACTGTTCGTACTTCAATAGGTGCAACTTCTTATTTGTTGGTATACGGAACTGAAGCAGTGATACCAACAGAAGTTGAAATTCCATCTATCCGGATTGTCGCTAAGGCTGAGATTGATAACGATGAGTGGGTCAAAGCCCGATTGGAGCAATTCAGCTTGATTGATGAAAAGAGATTGGCAGTAGTGTGTCATGGCCAATTATATCAAAAAAGGATGGCAAGAGCATATAATAAGAAGGTACGTCCCAGGAAATTTGAAGTAGGACAGCAAGTGTTGAAGCGGATCCTTCCACATCAGGCCGAAGCAAAGGGAAAGTTCGCCCCGAACTGGCAAGGACCCTTTATTGTGACCAGAGTGCTATCCAATGGCGCTTTATGCTTGACAGATGCCGAAGGAAGATGTATCGACATGGCTATCAATTCTGATGCAGTTAAGAGATATTATGTATGATTTCTTTTATTGTAATTGATGTTTGTTTGTTTGTACTTGGCATTTATCGGAGAATGAAATGACGGAGGCAATTTGTTCTTCTATCCAAACACCCTAACCTTTGTCTCCCGTTTTGAGCCTTATTTATTCTTTCATATCCCTCTCTTGGAATCGGTAATAAAATTGAAAAAAAGGGAAAAGAAAAATGACAACAAAACAAAAGAAAAGTCACCAAAAAAAAAAAAGGATTTGGTGTGAACTATGTTCGACCTGATTCCTCAAAGAGGATACGTAGGCGCCTCACGGCTCGGTCGTAGTGTAATAAAAGTCAAAAGATCCCCAAGCAAGAAACTGGGTGCAGAAGTTATGTTTTTATGTTTTGGGAAAGAAATTTGATTCCAAGAGTTGTAACATTTTTGCTCATCAAAATTGTTTTAAAACTTGTGATACCCTTTTCTTTTAAGCCATATACCAAGAATTTCACTCCCCAGCTGATGTCCAAAAGACCTCCCGATCAGTATCCAAGAAGTACCAAGTCAAGCAAATGGAAGTCAGGAATAAGACTCTGATCCCCAGCGGAAAGAGGATCACAAGCTGAAGAGAATTGATAGCCAAAGAATCCTCAGCAGAGAGAGTCTTATCGGTAACACTCCAATCCCCAATTGAGAAAGATAAAATGAGAGAGTCTTATCGGTGAAAACCTTCCCAGGCACCATAAGGCGACGGAAGTTGAGAGAAATAAAATGAGAGTCTTATCGGTGAAAACCTTCACGAGCACCATAAGGCAACGTCAGATGAGAGAAATGAGAGAGTCTTATTAGTGAAAACTCCTCGAAGGGCACTATGAGGCGACAAGAAGTTAAAAGGGGGCAAACAAGATAAGATCGACAGAAAGGATCCGCCGAGACATCAAGCAGAACAAATCATTGGTTCGGCAAGAGAGCTGGGTTACGGGGCCTTTGAAATGCAAAGTAAGGCTATCAGAAAGACTGATTGATATAAATAGACTGGGTTTTTGAATCATGAATGCACGACATGATCATTGGGATCGGCTACACCATCCAGATAAGTTCTTTTCCTTTTTCTTCCCCCAGCAGTTGTTCAGGAAGATTTTTCTTTTTTTTTTTCTATCTTTTAATAAAATCACCATTTTCGTTTCTTTGGTTTGAGATTTTTTGATAAGTAGTTTGTTTTTTAGAAGGATTTTCAGAGCTTACTACCAGTTTCCAAGATGGTGCAAAATAAAAATATGGATAGGACGGTCCCACGATAATACAATGGAATGAGAAATACGTTTGTTGAAAGACCAAAATAAGGGATTGGTCTAGGATTTCGGGGAAAATATAGAGCGAAGGTAGGAAAACAATATTTGACAAGTTGGTGGAAAAGGAATCATCAAGAAGGTCAGAAGTTATCGGCTGTGCCGTTGTAAGGCTAGGAGGAATATCATCCTCAACAGATAACATCATCCCCGACAAATTTTGATAGCACAATGAAAGCAGAGCAGGAAAGGAGAAAAGGAAAAAAACATCTCCAGCAGGAGTGGCACGACCACTCACCACATTTTAAACTAATAGATTTTCTTTTATTTGAAGCAGGTAAAGGATACAACATTGATGGCGGAAAGGCATGCCACAAGAAAGATTATCAAACTGGGGCAAAAAATTTTCCTTTCATTTTGAAAATTTTCTGGAAGTCAGATATCCACTTGGAGAAGAAGAAAGATAACACCAGTCTTAAAGTAAGTGGTCTTCGAACCAGTGTTATCCCCAGCAGTGTTGAAAGGAAGAAAACAACAAGTTTTAAGGAAGGAAGTTGTACCCCCACCAAACAGAACAAAAGGATTAAGGTTGAAGTCGGGAGCCCGCCCATATAACAGATGAATACATTTTAAAGTTGAAGGTTGAAGTCGGGATCCCGCCCGTATAACAGAGGAATATATTTTAAGTTGAAGATTGAAGTTGGGAGCCCACCCGTATAACAGAGGAATACATTTGAAGTTGAAGGTTGAAGTCGGGAGCCCGCCCGTATAACAGGGGAATACATTTTAAGTTGAAGGTTGAAGTCGGGAGCCCGCCCGTATAACAGAGCAATACATTTTAAGTTGAAGGCTGAAGTCGGGAGCCCGCCCGTATAACAGAGCAATACATTTTAAGTTGAAGGCTGAAGTCGGGAGCCCGCCCGTATAACAGAGCAATACATTTTAAGTTGAAGGCTGAAGTCGGGAGCCCGCCCGTATAACAGAGCAATACATTTTAAAGTTGAAGGTTGAAGTCGGGAGCCCGCCCGTATAACAGAGGAATACATTTTAAAGTTGAAGGTTGAAGTCGGGAGCCCGCCCGTATAACAGAGAAATACATTTTAAGTTGGAGGTCGAAGTCGGGAGCCCGCCCGTATAACAGAGGAATACATTTTAAGTTGGAGATTGAAGTCAGGAGCCCGCCCGTATAACAGAGGAATACATTTTAAAGTTGAAGGTTGAAGTTGGGAGCCCGCCCGTATAACAGAGGAATACATTTTAAGTTGGAGATTGAATTCGGGAGCCCGCCCTTATAACAGGGGAATATATTTTAAGTTGAGGGTTGAAGTCGGGAGCCCGCCCGTATAATAAAGGAATATATTCAAGTGTTGAAGTGAGTAAAGCGGAGGATTACAGCAAGATCCCCATCATAAACTCAAATCCCGAAATCAAAAGAAAGGTAACAATGCTTAGAAGAAGGCAGTTCAAGTTTCGGAAGGAAAATAGTTCGAAGAAAGAAATAAGCAGTTCAAGTTCGGCAATCAAGAAAGGCCGACGAGTCAAGACAGAAATGGAGAAAACACCAGAGGAAGCAAGACAACAAGAAAGCAAGGCGACAAGAGCAAACTTGAAGATCTAGATAAGATTTTGTAATTCATGGACTAGTTTAGTCTAACTTCTTATTTTTCGTTTTAGCCTGGTGTAATATGGAGATCGGTAGTCAGTAGCAACAGCAACAGCAGCAACAGCAAGATTACAGCTTAATGGTAGTCCCAGCTACAAAAACTTCTCGAACTACATTGACCTGATTCCTTTTTGGCCAAGGATATGTAGGAAACCTTTGAAGCAGATGTTCGGTCAAATATTTCAAAAATGCTTCACACGGAGTATTCAAACGGGCAAAAATCGCTCGAATACGCTCACTTTGTCTTTGCACGAAAACTCTTCGTGTTTACGGGCAAAGAGGGGCAGCTGTGAGCACATGATTTTTGCCCCATACGAACTACTCCCAAAGAAATCAAAACAAAAATTGTTTGTTCTATGGTGCACATTTTTGTGAATTTTTCGTGATATTTTTAGTAATTGTTTGCATTTGTATGTGCATGTTTATTTATTTTAATTAATATAAATAAAAAAATATGTTGCATTTGCATTCTAGGATTTAATTTTACAATTAGGGGTAATTAAGTATTTTTTACAAAATGAAAAATTACAAAAATAATGTAATTCGCATTTTAGCATTTAATGTCCAAATTGTGTAATTTCACTTTTAATTGGTGTTTATTTTTGTGTGATAATTATTTTAAGAGTAATTAGCATTTTAAGTTAATTTTGGGTTTTATAATTTGCACTAGTAATTTTGGTATAAATTTAGAAAATTAATTTAGGAATAAAAAGATAAAAAGGGCACAAGAAATAGGAAAGGAAATGGAACTTGGGCCAACTTTAATTAAAGTCAAGCCCAAAATAAATACCAAACAACCCAGTCCAACTTGGCTGGCCATACAGACGCCCAAACAACGCCGTTTCATGGCCAAATAATCTCAGTCGTTGATCTCAATTCAATCAACGGTCCAGTCTGCCCTTAGTATTGAAGAAACGACACCGTTTTGGGTCAGTCTATCTCAACCGTTCGTTTGATTTGATCAAACGATCACCAACCCTCCTTGCAACCCGACTCTGACCTGTTAAAAAACCGACCCAGTCTCCCACTTAAAGAAACGATATCGTTTCTATTAAGTAGCCAATCCAGGCCGTTGATCTTAATTGATCTAACGGTCTAGATTAAATATTAACCATGGTATATATCTTCCCCAACGACCCAAACCCCGTTAGAACCCCCCCCCCCCTTCCGTCTCTCTCAGGCTCTTCAGAGACCATACCTTGTTCCGCATTCCCCCACCGTGCTCCGCCCACCGGAAATCGCCTCACGGCGGTTTCGGTGGTCCAAACAGCCCCAAATTTACACCGTCCATTCATATCAACCTCCCCATCTCAATGCCACCTTCACCTTCCTTCGAATCCTAGCCCAACCCTTTGAATATCCAAAAAACCATCAGTCCCTCCGCCGTGTCCGGTGGCATCACCTCCGATGGCCACCAAATTTACACCCTAGGTTCCCCTCACCTTTCTCATCCCAAATCCAAACTCCCTTTCCCTCGAATGTTACTTGAACTCATCCAATATCAATTTAAGTCCAAAAGCCCTAGCGCCACCACAAGATCCCTTGGTGGAGGCGCCACCTCCAAACCTTCCCAAATCAACACTAGTTGACCACCCTTATCCCTCTTCCTTAATCCCTAGCCAGTTTCCCTCGAACGTTGCTGGTGAGTCTCGAACAAATAATGTTCTAAAGTTGGCTCAGAGACTGGGGTCAAAATAGACCTTAGTTGAGTGCTCTCATTCGAGAACACTCGACTAGGGTCCATATTGGCCCCAAGTCCAAAAGACATCAGAAGATTTGAACCCAGGACCCGTTTGACTGGTAGGTGTTCATTTTTATTTCCTTTCTTTATTAGTTTGTTCAGTAAATTCATCCTCTACTCTTTCTTTTTTTTTGTTTATTTAAATGCTTTGGTGCTTATTCTGTTTCTACTTTATTTTCCTGAATAATTCGAGTAAGGCAGTGCCAATCATGCTTTGTATAAATCCATGACTACTCCTGTAATTGTTTGTTATTTAATATTGGTTCAAATGGTTTCATTTTGTGCAATATTTAGTTCCCTTCTTTTTATCGTTCATCAGTTGCATATAATTTCATGTTTATTGTCGTCCAGTATATCACAGTGTTTCATTTACTTGGTTTAGTTTAATTTAGAATTGTGATTTGCTCAGAATCATTGAATCCTTCATCTTGGTTGTATTGCTGTAGGATTTAATTTGAAGTTCAATTGATGACTGAGTTTTAGTGATTGAAACCTATTTGTTTGTTTTGTAAAGTTTGTTTCTAATGTGAATCTGACCATGTTGTCTTGCCTCAATGTTGTTGATTAGGATTTAGTTTCATCTGTTTAATTAGTCAATTGCTAGGCTTGAATTGGTTATAGCTGATAGTTTTTTGACAGATTAAAGCAATACCAGGGGACAAGAGGGGTTGCCCTGATGGTAAGCAACCCCCACTTCCAACCAAGAGGTTGTGAGTTCGAGTCTCCCCAAGAGAAAGGTGGGAAGTTCTTGGAGGGAAGGATACCGGGGGTCTATTTGGAAACAACCTCTATACCCTAGGGTAGGGGTAAGGTTTGCGTACACACTACCCTTCCGGACCCCACTAAGTGGGATTATACTGGGTTGTTGTTGTAAAGCACTACCAGGGGAAGGGTAGTAGTTCAGGGACTTTAGAAGGGTATTTTGGGACTTAAAAATTTGGAGAATTGTTTATGTTGAATGCCCTGCCCACTAAGTTAGTAAAAAAAGATTTGTGGGGTACAAAACATAGTGGGAAAGACACTAAGGCTAATTTTAAGGACTAATGGACTGTCCACTGAAGGTGGGGTGAAGGGGTTTGAGTTTTGGTATAAATAGAAACATTAAGACAATAAGAAAGGGGCTCTCTTTGGTCAAGTTAGACACCCCGGAAATTTCCAGAGTTCCCAGCCATCAAATTTCACTCCCAAAGCTATTTTATTCTTCAGATTAGCATTTGAAATTCAAATATACAAAAATACAAAAAATTAGAAAACAGAAAAAAAACCAAAAAAATGCTACTGTTCCATTGAAATTAGAAAACTGATTTCAGTTTACATTCATCAATTCACATTCTGTTGTTACTATTGCTATTTGTTGAAGTGTAGAGACTCATTTCAAGTACAATCGAATCAAATTAAGTGAGAATTTGGCTAGGCTATTAATCAGTGAAGTTTCATAAGGGTTTTAAGTTCAGATTTAACTTAGCTTGGGGGTTTCGTTGGTTATCTATGCACTGGTGGTCGTTTCTATTTGGTTTGCTGCTGTTTTAAAGTGGATCTGCTATATTCCGTTTGATTTTAAACATTTTTGGGACTGTTGATTCATTTTTGGTTCAAAGCTGTGTCATTGTTGCTGTGTACTACTGTTGCTGATCCTTCTCTTTCTTTTCCTAATTCCAGGTACATTTTATCTCTAGTGATGTGAAGTTTCAATAATTGTACCTGAACCTTTGTGAAATCAATCTGATGAGGACTTTTTGCCATAAGAGCCTGCTTTTGCTTTCGTTTGCTATTTGTAATTTTTAATGGTAGTTTCATTCAAATATATCTGCATGAATATTGAACAGGACTGCTCAAATTCACCTTGTAGTTGTATAGGACTGTTGAGCTATTATTTCTTAGGTTTGTTCCAGCTTTTCAGTAAAAGAGCCATTTCATGCTAGGGAAATAGAATAGAACATGTTAACTCAGTTAATTTCTGTTAGTAGTTACATATATCTGCTAATTAGCTACAGTATTGCTGTTAGAAACTGTCTAGGACTGTATTAATTTCAGAAGCAAAAATGCCATGCTCAAAGATAGCAGGTTGTAGTTTTGTGTGTTATCATGTTCAAATTGTTTCCAGTAGGTAATGTAGCAGGTATATGTGTGGTAGTCTCATTTTCAAAAATCAAAGAGAATAATCAGATTAGGCATCCGACTTTGAAAGCATCACCTCAAGCTGGAATTTCAAATTCCTGTGAGTACATGGTATAAAATTAGCTATAGTATTGGTCATGCTCTCGCTAATATAAGATTATGCATTCATAGGTTATGTCTCCTTGTTAGCTTAATTTGGGTGAAGACTGAAAATTTTACTGTTAAACACCTGGGCCCTTGATAATTGGGCTGTCACAAAATAAGCCCATTGCTTGTTCAATTGCTTGATCAGCCAGTTCAATCCTTGGGCTAGAAGAGATCCGTGGTTGGACTTTATTGAAGCCCAATGGCTGAGCACCAACACTTACAGACCTGGACCAATGATCCAAGGCCCAAAACTGCTATAAATCAACAACTCTTTTGTTAAAAATTATATTAGGAGTATAGGGAATCAATTCGCAAATATAAATTTGGGTTTCAGATTAGGTGGCTGGTTCAAATTAAAAGGGTATTCCCTTTCGTTTGAATTTGGACTTGAATTTGGGGCTTGAATTTATAAATGTAAATTAATTAGCCCTTTTAGATACAAATAATGAATAGAAAAATCATAGTCACTTTAGGTCGGCCTTTAAATAAAAAATGAGACGAGCCTCGCCAAATAAAAATACAAATTGCTTAGCCCTCAATAAATGTTATAAAATATATTTAGAATTCGGGTGGACTGTTTAGTGAATTTCACGGTTTTCCCCAAAGATAATAAGCGTGTAGTTGCTTTAGGCGCGTATTTTAACAATACTATCTTCCTAAATACGGGTGCACATTTATGTGACCCAAATCCAAATCTCAACAGAGTTAAAATTTGTTGACAATCACGGGTGCACTGGTGCGACGTGGTTCGAGACGCATTTTCACGACGTTGCAATTCTTATTAGAATAAAAAATAAAAAAATAAATAATAAAAGCAGTTACTAATAAAAGGCACATAGGTTAGAACATGTTTTAAAATCAGATAAAATCAAATACAACAGTTGAGCGACCGTGCTAGAACTACGGAATCTGGGAATGCCTAACACCTTCTCCCGGGTTAACAGAATTTCTTATCCGGATTTCTGGTTCTCGGACTGTAAACAGAGTCATATTTTCCTCGGTTCGGGATTTAAATGGTGACTTGGGACACCATTAATCTCCCAAGTGGCGACTCTGAACTTTAATGACAAATCCCGCTCTGATTGTCCTTTAAGTGGAAAAATACCTTTACGCCCTTGCGAGGGTGTAGCGAAAAAAGGAGGTGTGACAATTCTTCCATCCCTTTTCTAGTACTCATTGATTTTATTCTTGAAAACATTATTTTTTATGATTGTATGAACATGAGTCGCTAAGAACCCTATTTTTCTAGGGTCATGGGTGAAACATGAATGTTGTGGTTCGAAGTTTAATTTGACGAAGTTGGTTTTACCATATTGGGTTATTTATTTAATTCTGATTTTAATTATTTTGCTGAGTAGCTAACAGTGGAATACTATCTACGAATCTTTAGTTGAACTCGAAAGTGAGAACTTTAGATTACATATAGAATTAAATAGAGCAAGTTCTTGAACCCGGGCATCGGGGAACGGATTTGCAATTAGGATAGACATATACCTAATTGTCTTACTTGGTTGGAATACAGGAATTGTAAATGCATTCTTGTTAAGCTTAATTTGATAGACATATAGGCATTTAGTTAGCTTGAATAGGCGAGTAAGAACTCGACAAATTCTTATGAGTAATATCAACCCTGTCAATCAACAATCCGGATAAATCAATTAGTTTTTTTAAGCCAAGAACGCAACACGATTGTTAGCTAGCCCGTGACCCTGGAATATCCTCTCCTAATGATTGTTATTCGAAATTGCTGGTTGTTTGGTTAATTGTTCTAGTTAAATTATTTCTTGATAGTTTAGGTAGTAAATTAGTTACATGTCTATTTTGTGAAAAAACCTCTTGGATAGATAAGTTAATTGAGTTTGAATCAGTCAACAGTTAATCACAGGTCTTTGTGGGAACGATACTCTACTCACCACTTTATTACTTGACGATCATGTGCACTTGCGTGAGTGTTTCTGGTCGCAACATAAAGCTACTTCCAAAGTAGTTGGAAGCATTGTCTTGCCAAAATATGCAGATCCTAAGATGATATATACACCAAAAGACATTCAATTAGACATGTTGTTAAAACTGTAATGACCGGAACAATCATTTTGAGTTCTAGCACTCAATTTTGTAGTTCGAGGCTTCTAATAGGTTCATTGGATGTTTTATGACTTGTATGTGTCATTGGTTATGGTTTTCGAGAGGTTAGGGAGAGTTTTTAAAGGAGAATTCTCATTTTGGAAGCTTTAAGTTATTAGAGTTAACTAATGGTTGATTATGTAAACAACTCCGAATTGATGATTTGATGGTTCTATTAGTTTTGGATGATGATTTTAGATTTGTTCGGGTCTCGGGTGACCCGAGGCCAGTTTGGCACTTCTACCCAAAAGTTAGAAATTTGAGTTTAAAGCATTTGAAATTCTTGGGTTTTGATGCTCGATTCTTGATTTTTGATGTTATTTGATACTTTGAGCTTATGTGCAAGTTTGTTTTGCATTCATATACTTGTTTGGATAATTGGATGGGTTCCGAGGGGCTGAGATATGTTTTGGGATAGTTTTGGACAATTTTTGGGAACTTGTCCATTGCTGGTACTATTGTTATCACATTTATGATGACAGGTTCGCAAATACGGAGGTCGCATTTATGGATGTCACCTCACATTTGCAAGAGAAGGGGAGGATGGATAGCGTCGCATTTGTAATGTTGGGGAACACGTTTTCAAGCTTTGCATTTGCATAGGTTTAGTGCTCAGGTGGAATTTGCATTTGCGATTAGTTGGTCACATTTGCTGTAAGGCCCCATAAAATTTTACCTAAAAACCTAAAATTTGTTGTGCCGAGATAGGCTTATGTGTTAAAAATCTTGCCACGGTTCGGACTTTTTGGATTGAACAGTATGCTAAAGAGCTACAAGAAAATATTTTGTAGTAGTGGGCATTTTTGCGACTCATTATGCGGCCGCATAATCACTGCGCGGGACGCAGAATGGCCGCAGGGTGAGGCAGCCTTTTGGGCACTTTTTATGTCACTTTTCAGGCCCATTATGCGACTGGATAACCAGTTCGCGGGCTATACTCTGATCACATATCCAACCTTGAGATTTTTCAAATGGTGGTTCTGTGGCGTATTATGTGACCGCAAAACAGGTTTGTGGACCATAGGCTGGTCGCGGATTGAAGCAAAAAATGTCAGCTCCGGAGGGCCAATTATGCGGCCCACTTTGCAGACCTCGCAGAAGCATTATACAGTCTCATACGCGACCAGAGATCTGTGTTCGGCTCCTATTTTTCTAATTCTTATAACCCGACCCAATCTCGTTATATAACTATTATGGACCATTTTTCTTGTAAAACGTAATACTTTTAGAGTGAGAGAGAGTGCTTAGAGTGCGGGAGTGATATTCAATAAATTATCCATTAATTATTGCTCAAATAATTAAAGATAAGAAGGAAAAATTTACTAAGCCTTCATCCTAGCGGTAAGAATCTATACTCTAGCCCTAAAAATTTCATAAATTAACCAAAAAATGGGTAATTAGCAAGACAATTCTTTGGTACGGGAGTTGTTTATCTTGCATGCATGTGTGATAAAAGATTGTAGGGAGGATGGTGAGCTAAAAATGGTAATGAATAGGGTGTGGGATGGTGAAGTCTTTCATAAAAGGGCCTTAAAACCTTAATGAACACTTGGTGGTTGATAAAGTGCTCAAACATGCTAGAACTGTGATCATTTCCTAATTTTAGTTCAATTTGTTATATTTCTAAAATAGATTGGTCTTGCTGAGATTTCGGGAACATTTAGAGTGTAAGGGAGCTCAATTGAGATATATATGGCTAAACTCTTCTCTTAGAATTGAACCACATAATATCCATGTAAGTTTCGAGTTGCTCACTGTGAGTTGAACATTCCGAATAAGCTTGTACCAAAAGATATCCATGTTCAACATGAAAATTTAAGTGCTCTTGTTATGTTATACTATTATTTGAAGAATGTGTTCAAAGTATGGGTTGCATGTTTAAATGACTTGACATGAAGTTTTGTTTCAAATGATAGCTAATGACTATCTCCTCTCTCTTGTTGTGCTTCACCTCTATGAACAAGTGAAATATCTAAAGGCATGCTAACATACACCGTCTAACTGAAAAAGATGACCCATAACCACCACCAAGTGGGCCGTCCGGCGACTATGACAGAGGCGATGGTAACACCGGCGACTGGAATTCAACAGAGGAGAATTCCTTTGACTTTTGGCAGTTTCCTCCCTTCGTAGTTTCAATCCATCGAAGAGGAGAATGAAATTGAGGCAGAATTGGACGATTCCAATCAGAATTTTCCTGTAAGGGGAGGAAAAAATGAGCAAGTGAAAAAGGAAATTCATAAACTTCGTCGACTCTAATTCTCTGAAATTGGTGCTAATAAGCATCTCAAAACTATGGCTGAGAAGGAGCAGACTAAACAAATTGAAGGATTGGGCAATAATCGTGGATCTGAAATGGGGAAACCGCTTACCTATGTTCCTCCATCAATGAGGTATGGTAAGTTGGTGGTGAAGATTGTAGGTGATGATATCAAGTCACAGGAGGAACTATGGAACTCAACATTGATAGGATATGTACTTGGAGACACACCGTATGCACGATCAATGAACAATTACGTAACCACAGTATGGAATTTTGTTGAAAAACCTAAGATTCCGTATCATAAAGAAGGATACTATATTTTCAAATTCCAAACAATAGAGGATAGAGATTTGGTCTTGCATGTTGGCCCATGCACATATCACAACAAACTGTTCATTCTGAAGAATTGGGAAATTTATTTCTATTATGACCCAAAATGCCTTAGTTATTCCATTGTGGGTGAAGTTCCCAGGTTTACTAGTGGGATATAGTATCCTGAAGCTTTAAGCAAATTGGCTAGTGGAGTAGGTAAACAAATGTATCCGACAAAATAACTACAGAAATGGAGAAGATCTCTTAGGCTCGACTATTGGTTGAAGCAGATGTTTCTAAGACCTTGCCAGAATGTATTGAGATTGATACACCTTTTGGTGTGTTTTAACAGCAAGTGACATATGATTGGAGGCTAAAGTTTTGTGTAGATTGCATAAAGTTTGGCCATTGCAGAAGAATCAGTACAGAAACAAAGGAGTAGCCTTACTAGGAAGTGGCTAAGAGAAAAAGAGAAGGAATAAAGAAGAACCCAACCTGGCAAGCAAAAGTACCAGATAAAGAATAGGGGAAGCAACAAGATGGAGCTGAAACTGAAAATGCAGAGGCAGAGGCACAATAAAATGTCTCCCTAAATAAAGAAGAGGATCATTTTAAGCAACAGATTATCACAGGGTCAAAAGGCAAAAACAAAGTTGTGCAAGATACTACTCAGCGAGAACCAATGGTGGTGCAGGATGCTAACAGATTTGCTGCTTTAAGAATTAAGGAACCAAGCACTGTAGGGGAAGGGCCTGTATGTGTACATAGATTGGCAAAAACCCCATTATTGTGTGCACCTGGAATATTAGAGGGCTGAACAAGTTCTCAAAACAGAAAGAGTTGAAGCTCTTTCTGGCAAGACATAAAAAAGATATCACAGGATGAGTGGAAACTAGAGTTAAGGAAGATAAAGCTAGGAAAATTCTGCAGAAAGTAGCTAGAGGATGGAACTACTGTTGTAACTATAAAACATCAGTAAATGGCAAAATTTGGATCCTATGGAAGGATAATATTAATGTGCGAATACTATCAATAAAGGATCAGTATATTTGTGATGACCCGACCCGTCGTTACGTGAGTTACCGCCCCATTTCCCTCATTTTCTGCTTCCTTATGTCTTATTATAAGAGTCTCGAGTGAAATAGTCGATTTAGATTGGTTTTGGATGGAAGTGAGACACTTAGTCTCTTTAAGGAAGGCTTGTTTTGGAAAAGTCAACGGATGTTGACTATTGAGTTAGAAGGCTCAGATATGATTTACGGTGATTCGATAAGCCTCGGGGTATGATTTGTGACTTAGGAGTGTGATCGAAATTGATTTTGGAGGTCAGGTGTAGAAATAGGATTGAATTGGCGAAACTAGTATTTTGGTAATTTTCGGTTGATAGGTGAGATTTTGATCCGAGGGTCAGAATGGAATTCCGAGAGTTGCAGTAGCTTCGTTAGGTGATTTGATATGTGTGTGCAAAATTTCAGATGATTCGGAAGTGTTTTGGTTGGATTTATGATCAAATGTGTATTTCGTAAGTTTTAAAAGAACTTAGGCTTGAATCGGATGCAATTTGATGGTTTTGGTGTTGTTTGTGGTGTTTTGATGATTGGAGCAAGTGTGAATGATGTTTTAGGATGGGTTGGAACTTTTGGTTGAGGTCCCAGGGGCCTCGGGGTGATTTCGGATGGGCAATCGGACCAATCTTTGATTTGAAAGTTGCAGGTTTTCCAACAATGTGTTGCAGAGATTATGTTCATTGCGATCGTGGGGGTAATTTTGCGATCGCATATAAGTAATTGGAGGGGTAAGGAATTTGTTCAGTGCGATTGTGTTCAAGGGGTTGCGATCGCAAAGGGTCCTCAGCTAATGCATCGCGATCGCAGGTGTTTCTATGTGATCACATAGAAGGAGTTCGAGGTCTGGGCATTTTGTTGTTCGCGATCGCGGCCAGGGGCCCGCGTTCACATAGCTTAAGAGAAATGTGTATCGCGATTGCAGGGGCTTTCATGCGATCGCAACGAGTAAATACTCACCTGGGCAGAATAGATTTAAGTCATTTTGTTCCGCGAGCTAGGCTATTTTCCACCATTTTTTAGTAACTTTGAGAGCTTTTGATGAGGATTAAAGAGGTTTTCAACTGGGAATCGATTAGAAGTGAGTCTTATGGCCTAAAAACATCATTTAATTGTGGATTCAACACTTAAATTCATGAAAATTTGATTAAAAGGGAAGAATTAGGGCTTGACTTTTTGAATGAAAATTTAGGGTTTGAGAGAGCATTTGAGCTCGGATTTTGGTAAATTTGATATGTATAGACTCGTTGCGAGATAAGGATCCCGGTGAAGTGAATTTTTCTGATTTTTTGAGAAGTGGGCCCGGGGCTCAGGTTTTGCCATCTTCGTAATTTTCGATATTTTTTGAGTTTGTTCGATTGGGTTGTATTCCCTTAGCCTATTGTAACGTATTCCTTGTGGTTTTGATCAGATTCGATGCTCGAGGAGGTTGATTTTCGAGTCAAGGGAGTAGCGAGGTAGGATTTCGGCCCACTTGAGGTGAGTAATGGTTATAAATGATGTCATGAGGGTTTGAAACCCCGGATTTGCACAATGTAGTGCTATGTTGAGATGAGACACACGCTGCATGATGAGCGTGGGGTCTGATATTGTGGGGATTTTGACTTGAACCATCCCGATTGATGAATCTACTGTATTTTGACTGAGACTTAATTAATATCATTGTAGTCTGGGCTAGTTGCCATGTTTGGGGCCTTGTGCCGACCTGTAGAACCCTTAGGGGCATTTGTACTGGTTGACCTTACTGTACTTGTTAAAATCATACACCCAGTCATGTTCTTCAGTGTTAAATATAATATGAACCGGCTTTAGAAATTGGTAAATCCTAATGAGAATAACGTGTGGGTTGGGAACCCCGTCTTATCTTAGTGTGCCCGATAGGCCAAGTCTATATTGACTGAGAGGGGTCGAGAACCCCATTGTGAGGGTATTTGATATGTTATGGATCAGGCTGCACGCCGCAGCAGTACATTATTGGATCGGGCTGCACGACGCATCAGTATATAATTATATGGATCGGACTGCATGCCGCAGTAGTATAGCGCTTGGGCTGTAGGAGCCCCTCCGGGGTCTGCACACCCCCAGTGAGCGCAGTCGGCTATTTTTACTGGATCGGGATGCACGCCGCAACAGTATAGTTATATATGGATCGGGCTACACGCCGCAGTAGTATACTATACAGATCGGGCTGTACGCCGCAACGGTATAATTATGATTTCGATTATTGTGAGAAATAAATGAGTAGAGTACTGGCTTAGAGGATTTTACCAGATTTCTTCATTTAGCTGCTGTTTTGATGTTCATACTGTCTTAATATAGAATTGCATAGTGTTTTTACGAGTTTTCTTTCTATCAATAATTATTTATTGCTATTACTCACTAAGTCGGAGTACTCACATTACTCCCTGCACCATGTGTGCAGATACAGGTATCCTGGAGGCATAGTGTAAGCTTTCTGCTGCTGTCCAGATTATCACCGGAGTTATCGAGGTAGCTGCATGGCATCCGCAGGACCCGATTTCTCCCCTTATTCTCTTTATTTTCTGCATTCTAGACTATTCTATGTATAGGCTGTTACTCAGACTTGTATTAGAGGCTCTCGACTCGTGAAACCAGATCGGTGAGATTTGTATTGACATTTTTCTTGGTTTCCGCACATGTTATCTACTATATCAGAGTTATAATCATGTTAATTTGGCATTTAAATCCCGTTAATTAATAATTAACTCTACATGAGGGATTGAGAGTGTTTAATTGGTCGGGCTTGCCTAGCTTTGTGTTGGGCGCCATCACGATCGGGGTTGGGGTCGTGACAATATTCATTGCTTAGTGGAGGAAAACACAAGCCTGTTTACTACAGGTTTTACTGTGGTATATACTTAGAGTACATTACAACAAAGGGAGGAACTATGGGCTGAATTACAATAGTTGGGAGCACCAATCAGTGATCCATGGCTTCTATGTGGAGATTTTAGCAATGGTCTAACCACTGAGTATAGAATTGGGCGACCAGTCAGAACAAGATAAATTCAAGTATTTTAGGAACTGCTAAATAAATTACAGCTGACTCAATAAATTCAATATGAAGTCATTTTACCCGGTGTAATAAACAACATGTGGCAAGCAGAGTATACAGTAAAGTAGATTGGACATTGGGTAATTTTCAATGGCTACAACAGTATCGACATATAGAGGTAGACTTTCTCAACCTAGGAGTATCTAATCATTCCCATGTGTTACTGAGATTTATAAAGAAGATAAGAATGCATCCAAAACAATTTAAGTTCTTTGCCAATGTAATGGAACATCCTGAGTTTCATGCAATATTTAATACGGTATGAACATAATCATGGTGCAGATGCTATGGCCAACATTAGCAGGAAGCTACAAGAGTTGTAGCATATGCACAAAGGTTGAATCAAGCTAGACAAAAATTGGATATTGTGCAAGCTACTATAAATACTCAACCATTCTGCCAGAATTTGTTTGATTAGGAGAAAGAGATACTAACTGAAATGGATAAATAGAGAAATATTGAAGAGCAAACACTTAGATAAAAATCCAGGGCAAACTGGATTATGTGTGGAGGCAGCAATTCAAAGTATTTTCATGCAAAATGGAAGATCAGACAAAGCAAAAACATAATCACATCTACATATACAGAAACAAGTATCAAACTCACGGATCTTTTACAGGTGGAATCAGAGTTCATTGCTGTTTTCAAAGGATTAATGGGTAATTGCAGTGGGGAGATTAATTGTCTAAACTCATAAGTCATTAAAAAAGGACTAGAGTTAAATATGGAGCAACAAATAGAGCTTATAAAGCTAGTGACAACTGAAGAGATAGACATAGCCATCAAATATATGCCAACAGATAAAGCTCCGGGGATAGATGAGTTTCCTATAGAGTTCTTCGCAAAGAACTGGGACTTAGTGAAGAATGAGGTATATGCTGCAGTACATGGTTTCTTTGAAATAGGAAAATTACAAAAAAAGGTGAATTGTACATCTATTACTTTGATTCCTAAGATTAATTCACCATCATTGGTCAAAGACTATAGACTTATTGCATACTTTAATACATTGTACAAAATCATTGCCAAGGTGTTACAACTGAGAATTAAGAAGGTGATTGGGAACATAGTAGGTCACTCACAGTCTGCTTTTATAGAAGGAAAGAGTATTATTGATAATATTCTATTCAGCCATGAACTATTCAAGGGATATAATAGAAAAAAGGGTATCTCCTAGGTGTGCTATGAAAGTGGACCTAAGGAAAGCATATGATACTATATATTGGAGATTCTTGAGAAGAATGATTAGTGATCTTGGATTCCCTTCAGATTCATTGAATAAATTATGGAATGTTTCATAACAATTTCATATTCTCTTGTGCTAAATGGAGGCCTTACCAAACCTTTCCAAGGAAAAAAATAGATCAAACAAGGGGACCCTATGTCCCCTTACCTCTTGTAATTGCTATGGAGTATTTGAATAGAGAAATGATGCTATTAGCAGCGAATGGAGATTTTAGTTTTCACCCTGGATGTAGGAAACTGGGCATAATCCACATTTATTTTGTGGATGACTTGCTCATGTTCTACAGGGAAGACATTGAATCCATTAGCTTACTTCAAGGGTTTTTTTAGAAATATTCTGCAGCTTCTGGATTACAAGCTAACAATGACAAGAGCTCAATTTACATGGCAGGGGTGGATGATGATGAAAAGTAGGTTATTTTGAATGTACTGGGGTTTGAAGAGGGTACTCTTCCTTTCAGATATTTAGGAGTGGCACTATCATCTAAAAAACTAACTGTGCAACAATGTTTACCCTTAATTGAGAATAAAACAACAAGAGTAAGGTGTTTCTATGCAAGGATACTATCATACTTTGTCAGATTACAACTGATAAAGTCAGTATTGTTTGGCATTCAAACATACTAGGAACATATAATCATACTCCCTAAGAAAGTTATAAAGATGATAAATACAGTATGCAAAATGTTCCTATGGACTGGTGAAACATTTATCATAAAGAAAGCACTTATATCTTGGGAACAAGTCTGTATGCCCAATTCTGCAGGGGCTTGAATGTCATAAACTTATGCATTTGGAACAAGGCTATTGTGATGAAACAATTATGGGCAGTTGCAAAAAAAAAAAAAGGATCATCCGTGGATAAAATGGGTTCACAATTACAATATAAAAAGCTAGATTTAGAACACATGCCTACACCTAAGAACGCAGCTTGGGTATCAGGAAAATCATCGAGACAAAGGAGGACTTGAAGAGGCACCTATGCAGGGATCCTTAAGTGATCGACTGAAGATACTACAGGTGCAAGAAGAGTTCTGAATTAAGCAGGCATATCTTATGTTGATGCCCCATTATCAGAAAGTCCCTTGGAAAAGTATAGTTTTGCAGATAAGCATTCATCCCAGATTCAAATTCATACTATGGTTGGATGCACATGAAAGACTATCTACTGTGAATAGACTAAATAAAGTGGGAATACAGGTGGCACATGATTCTATATTTTGCAAAATTGCTACTGAAACACTGCAACACCTATTCTTTGAGTGCCCAGTTACTACCAAAGTTTGGACCAGATTACTGGTATGGATAGGTATGAGAAGGAGAATAAAGGGATGAAAAGAGGAGATTACTTGGGCAAGCAGGATGGCTAGAAAGAAGACAGGAAAAGCTGTAATCACTAACTATGTATTTGCTATGCTAATATACAGTATATGGAAGGAAAGTAACATGATTCGATTCCAGCAAAGTATCTTGGAGAAACACAGAATATATAGAGAAATTGTTCCAAATGTGCACACAAGAGGCAGAAGAGAGCCTAAGTGGAAGCAAATATTACATAGCTTAGATAGATTTGCCTAGCCTTTTATAAAATGAACTATTTAGTTTTGTTTAGCAGCAATGCTTAGTTGGTTAGTAGGAATAAATGCAATTGTAATCTAGGACTAGATTTAGTTTTTTGGATAGTAACTGGTCAACAGGTACCTGGTTGTGTACATATATACTTTTGATAAATACAATTTGAGTTTAATAAAATAGAGAGTGAAATCTCTGTTTTGAAATAGAAGCTAATTCGGTAAGAAATCTCAATGTACCTAAAACTCGCAGTTGCTCATATGTGTGCTTAAATGTTATGAAAAGAAATGCCTTGTTGTTGGAAATCTATGATGATTGTTGAAAGAAAAATACGAATAATGAGATACAAAGCAAGGGATACTAAAGGTGAAATACAAAATGTGAAATAAGAAATACAGTCAATGTGCCAAATGAAATAATATAATTGTGGTAGATGTCTCTTATGATATGGCCTAGCCAATCGGGTCGTGATCGGACACCACGTCATACACATGGTGGTGACTCTATTCGAAACTTTAATTGAAATTGCAACTGTGGTTGATGTCTCTTACGAGATGGCCTATCCAATGGGGTCGTGATCGGACACCATGGCGTAAAAATGGTGGTGGCTTTATTGGAAAACTGTAATCGAAATTGTGATTATGGTTGGTGTATCATATGAGATGGCCTAGCGGATCGGGTCGTAATCGGACTCCATGCCGTATACTTGGTGGTGACTGTATTGGAAATTGAAATCAAAATGGTTAATAGTGGTATATTAGTACCAAAGACTTCCCCAACTTAAAATATGCAAAATTAATTGGAAACTTATCTTATCCCTTGTTTGATGTTTGGTAAATGTTCAATGCTTTAACTGATATTATGATTTTTCTTACTTACATTTTCGTTCATTCTATTGAGGTGGTGCTTAGTTGTACTTACCAGTACTATTCGACAGTACTAACATCCCTTTTGCCGGGGGCACTGCATCTTTAAATGGATGCAAGTGGTTCTATAGCAGGTAGCGTTGATTGGTGATAGTGGTACATCCTCCTCCCAACAGTCTTGGTGAGCCCCATTTTATTTCGAGGATTATGCATCTTTTGTTCCTTATGTATTGTACTTGAGGTATAGCCAGGGCCTTATTGTTGGCTCTTTTGTTGTACTCTTTTGTATCTATTAGAGGATCCGTAAACATAGTGTGGGTTGTATATGGGTGCTAGGAAAGCCAGACAAAACATTGTTGTGCTTGAATCATTTATTCCACTTCCAACTATGAAAAATATGTATATTTTGAGATTTTAAGATCAAGTAACTAATGACATGACGTGGTATTGTATACATGATATCCCTATTATCTAATTAATGAAAATAGGTCCTCTCTTTGCTCATGAGTGAGTTTGGGTAGAAGGAATCGAATAGGCTTGCTCAGCCGGGTTCACTCAGTTGAAAGGTTGTTGTCACATTTGCAATTGGTCAAGCTCAGGGGAGTTGGCATTTGTGGTCACTTGGTCGTATTTGCGAGCTTTGCATTTATTCGCATTTGCAACATCTGCAACTGGATTATAAGGGAAGGGTTCCAAGAGTAGCTCATTTTTATTCCATTTTCTAGACCTACACTTCGTTAAGAGGCGATTTTAATAGAGTTTTCTTTCGAACTTCTAAGGTTAGTAATTCTACTTATTCTTGATCTAGTTCCATGATTTTCCATCGATTTTTACTCTTAAATCCAAGATTTCATAGTGTAGACATTTGGATTTTTGAGTAAAACTTATGAGAGATAATTTTGGGGATTGGATCTTAATTTGAGGTCAAATCTAGAAACTAATTATATATTTGGCCTCATAGGATTATAAGTCAATGGACTTTGGTCTCAGTTTTAGATTTAGTTCATGCGGGCCCAAGTTGACTTTTGGGATTTATTAAAAAATTGAACCTTTATTGCTTGGGTGATTCCTTTAGTGTTATTTGTATTCCCTAGATGATATATTTTTGACCTTATTTTGCACGATTCAAAATAAGATTCACCTAATAGTTTTCCTGTTGATGATTAAAAAGAGTTGCCACCTAATATTTAAAGGTTAGGGGTACCTGTTTTAATTATTATATTATTATGTTGTTAGTCTGCTAACCGATGAGCTTTTGGGTAAGGTTTCTTGTTCTTCTAAGGGGAAGGTGTTAGGCACTCTTTAAAATCTATCTACGGTAGTTCCATAGGACTTATACTAGGTTTAAGGAATTAGATGTCTGCATTCTACTTAGTTAGTCGATAGTAGGCTATAATTATATGTTTTAGTCGCTTATTACACTCTTATTTACTATATTTTAATTGAGTTTGAGCTTTCATCACTAATATTTTGTACTTATTTTATGTTTTATCCCTTGTAGGAGAGATTTCGAGTGATGTAGATGTAATGGAGCTAATTCGAGTGATTTGAGGCTTTGAAGTCTGAGTAAAAGCATAAGGGATTAAGCCGGGATCACGTTTGGGGGTTGAGGACTAAGTCTGGATATCAAAAAGTCAAGAAAATTTCGGACTCTAAGAAATCACCATAGTTGCGGCGCGTGGGGAACTGCGGCTGCCCATTTTCCTGCTGCCTTGAAAGTACAAGCTCTCTGATAACTCCACTACCACACTGCCTAGCGCATCACCCCATGCGGAGCGCCGGTGCATTTTTTACAGAGTCACAATCCTATTTTGGCTAGAAGAAGGTGTTTCGTTTGGGCTCGACCCTACTTGGTATAAATACATATAAAAATATTGGACTTTTGACACATCTTAGACCTAAGGAAGCTAAGGAGGAGGTGAAAAGAAAAAGCACAAAGATTTCATCGTTCAAGCCTCACTCAATACAAGTGTTTCGATCGTTTTATGTTTCCCCTTAACTTAAACATATTTGTGATGAATTGCTCCATATCTATGGAGTATTTCTATTTAGGGTTTGATGGATTTGGGGTATTGATCATTGTTTGTGGGTATTAACTCTAGTTTTATGTATTGAATGATTTTGGATGTTTTAATTGTTGCATCTATATTCACTTGTTCATGTAATCGAGAGATGCATAACTTGTGATATTTTGCATTCTATTTGGTTGGTTAAGAGGCTAGTTGAATTGTTGATTAATCCTAGTTAGGAGGATAATCAAGAGAGGTTCTCCTAAAGACCAATCAATTACAAATTCTTGCATATCTTCACCGAGTGTAATTTGGTTTATCTTGTGAGGTTGAGACTTAATCGAGAGAGGAGTTTGTACTAAATGTTGAACTAATAATTGAGTAAATTCGAGAGAATAACTTGAACATTAGAAGTGAATTACCGAGAGTTAAACCCCAAACAATTGTCTTGCACCTATCCTATCAAAACCCTTTTTTCTCCAATTGATATCTTTCCTTGCTTATTACTTGCGTCAATCATCACTAGTCAATAGTTTTAGATCCTTAGTTAATTGGAGTTTTAATCACATAAATCTCAATTGTTGATCATCTTGGATAGCAATTAAAATAGAAAATACGAAAACACTGTTTAAATTCAAACCATGTGGATACAATATTATATTATACTATATTCGACTAGAGAGCATATTTAAGTGTGCATTTTGCACTCGTCAAATTTTGGCACCATTGCTGGGGATTGACAATCAATAGTGTTTGAAATAGTTTGTAGTGCTAATTCAGGAATTAGGTTTTAGTTTTTTTTTTCGTTTCTTTTTTCTTTTCTATTTTATTTTATTTATTAGTTAACTTATTTTCAAGATCTGTTTTATAGTTTCTAACAAGTTGGAGAAGATACTGTAGATATTAAACTCTAAATGCTATGAAGATGGATTTCAAGCAGCCTAAGAAAACAGTTGAATAGTTAGCAGCTGAATATTATCAGCGGTCTGCTATGTGTTTTAAATGCGGTGGAAATCATCTATAGGTTGACTGTCAAGCAGGTGGGTATTCTTTCTATGGTTCATATTTAGAACAGCCACACTCTGTTTCTAGTTCGTACAGGTATGAGAATTCATATAGGCACAATCTTGACTCTGGTTGGGGTTGAAATTCGATTCCAGAAGTTGTAGTAGGTCTGTAATGTTGATTATTACTTGTGTGAAAAGCAGGGGTCAATCGGGCATGGTTTGATAGGTTTCGGCATCGGGTGTAGAAATTTAAAGTTTCAAGTTTTATAAGTTTGAATTTGAAGGTGATTCATGATTTTAGCGTTGTTTGATGTGGTTTGAGAGCTCGACTGAGTTTGTATGGTGTTTTAGGACTTGTTAGTATGTTTGGTTGAGGTCCTGGGAGCCTCGGGTGTATTTTGGGTTCTTAATGGATCAAGATTGGAATTTATGTTATTGCTGAAGTCTTCAGACTTCTGGTGTTTTCGCGCATGCGGTGGGCAGGCCGGAGATGCAGAAGATTAAGAGCAGAAGCATATTTGGAAGGAGTGGTTTGGGGTCGCAGGTGTGAGGTGAATTTCGCATTTGCATTCCTGCAAATGCGCTAGGGAGACCGCAGGAGCGGTGAAGGGCCGCATGTGGACACACGCAGGTGCGACCTTTTGATCATAAAGCAGGCACCGAGTTTTAAATTGAAATCCGCACCTGTGATAGGTATTCCGCAGGTGCGGGACCACAGGTGCGGTGAACCTGACAGAAGCGGAAATCGCTGGGTAGAAAAGGGGATTTTTGTGGTTTTGAATTTCATATCACAATATTTGATTTGGAGGTCAGTGAAAGACGAATTTTCGAGAGTTTTTGATGGAGAGCTATTGGGTAACTACTCCTAACTCGGTTGTGATCATATTACATTAATCTATTGTTGTACTCTTAATCTAATAAGGGGATTTGAGTGAGGAAGTTGGAAAAATAGAGGAAACATTCCCCATCCAAGAATTGGAGTTTTCAGTTGTCACGACCCCAACCCAGGTCGTGATGACGCCCAACACAATGCTATGCAAGCCCGACCATTTTCGACACCTTCAATCTCCTTTTTAAAATTTATAACCAATTAACAGGATTAAATGCCGATTAACATAAGTTTAACTTTGCAACAGTGGATAAAAATAATGCGGAAACCAAGAATATGCCAATACAAATCCTACCGATCTGGTGTCACGAGTCGTGAGCCTCTAATACAAATCTGAATAGCAGCCTATACATAAAATAGTCTAGAATGCGAAAAAAAATAAAGAGGATAAGGGAAGAAACCGTGTCCTGTGGACGCCATGCAGCTACCTCGATAACTACAGAAATAAGCCGAACAGCAGCAGAAAGCTCAAACTATGCCTCTGGGATACCTGTATCTGCACACATGGTGTAGGGAGTAAAGTGAGTGCTCCGACTCAGTGAGTAATATCAATAATGACTGAAGGTAAGAAAACTCGTAAAAACACTACGCATTTCTATGTAAAAATAGTAAGTACATTAAACAACAGCTAAATGAGAAAGTCAGGTGAATATCCCTCAAACCAGTACACAACTCATTTACTCCTCTCAATGACCGGTAGTTTAATTATACCGCTACGGCGTGCAGCACGACTTGTACTGTATATTGCTACGGCGTGCAGCCCGATCCATATATACATATATATACTGATGCGGCATGCATCTCGATCCAATAATAATAGTCGACTGCGCTCACTGGGGGTGTGCAGACTCTGGAGGTGCTCCTACAGCCCAAACGCTATACTACTGCGGCGTGCAGTCCGATCCATATAATATACTACTGTGGTGTGCAGTCCGATCCATATAATATACTATTGCGCGTGCAGTCTGATCCATATATGTATATATACTGTTGCAGCGTACAGCCCGATCCGATACATATCAAATACCCTCACTATGGGGGTCCTCGACCCCTCTTAGTCAATATAGACTTGGCCTCTCGGGCACACTCAGCTAAGACAGGGTTTCCAGCCCCAAGTGATTCTCATTAGGATTTACCAATTTCTAAAGCCAGTTCATATTATGTTTAACAGTTAAGAACATGACTGAGGGTATGATTTCGACAAGTAAAGTGAGGTCAACCAGTACAAATACCCCCTAAGGGTTCTCCAGATCGGCACAAGGCCCCAAATATGGAAACTAGCCCAAAATATAATGATATTAATTAAGTCTCAGTCAAAAATACAGTAGAGTCATCAATCGGGATGGACCGAGTCCGAATCCCCAGCAGTAACAGACCCCATGCTCATCATACAGCGTGTGTCTCATCTCAACATAGCACCACGTTGTGCAAATTCGGGGTTTCAAACCCTCAGAACATCATTTATAACCATTACGCACCTCAAGCAGGCCAAAATTCTAGCTTGCTATGCCATTGCCTCGCAAAACCACAAGGAATACGTTACAATAGGCTAAGGGAATACAACCCAATCGAAAAGACTCGAAAAATATCGATAATCACGAAGTTGGCAAAACCCGAGCTTCGGACCCACTTTTCGAAAAATCAGGGAATTCACATCACCGGATTCCTTTACCACAAGTCTATGCATATCAAATTTACCAAAATCGGAGTCCATTTGACCCTTCAAATTCTATTTTTAAATTACCAAATTCCCAAGCCCTAGCTTTACCCTCTTTTCGATGAATTTCAACCAATTTCCATGTTAAATCTATCATAATTTCATGTGTTTAGGCCAAGGAACTTACCTCCAATCACACTTAGTCAAAATCCCCGTTCAACTCCGTCAAAGAGCTCTCAAGTTTTCTTAAAAATGGTGGAAATAGACTAAGCTTCGCGGACCAAAATGAACATTAAAAACCCTTCTGGTAATCCCTATTTCCGCATCCGCGATACCGCTTCTGTGGTTGAATTTCAGCTTCTGCGGATCCTTCACTTAAAGGCATAGACCGCTTCAGCAGTCAACTTTCGCACTTGCGGACATCGCATGTGCGGTCAAACTTCCGCTTCTGTGGAAACACTTGACCAAGACCTCTTCGCTTCTACGACTCACCCTCCGCATCTGCGGCCTCGCAGATGCGGATTCCCCTCCGCATCGACGGTTCTTACCTTCCAGGACCACCACCACACCTGCGATCTTTTCCTCCGCACCTGCGCTACCGCATCTGCGGTTCCTTTCCGCAGATGCGGAAATACCTGATGCCAGCCAAAACCTGCAATTTCTCAAATCTAAATTTCATCCCGTTAGCCATCTGAAATCACCCTGAGGCCCCCGGGGCCTCAACAAAAAGTGCCAACCCATCCTAAAACATCATTAAAACTTGCTCCAATCATCAAAACACTACAAATAAAACCAAAACCATCAAATTACATCGGATTTGAGAAAAAACTCGATCAAAACACCTCCGAATGATCTGAAATTGTGCACACACATCCAAAATCACCTAACGAAGCTATTGCAACTCTCGGAATTCCATTCCGACCGCCGGATCAAAATCTCACCTACCAACCGGAATTCGCCAAAATACTAACTTCGCCAATTCAAGCCTAATTGTACTCCGGACCTCCAAAATAAATTCAGATCACACTCCTAAGATAAAAATCATCCCTCGAAGTTAACCGAATCAGCGAAAATCATATCCGAGCCCTCTAACTCAATAGTCAACATACGGCTGACTTTTCCAAAACAGGCCATCCTTAAAGAGACTAAGTGTCTCATTTTCATTTAAAACCAATCCAATTCGACTCGATCACCTCAAATATCGATAATGAAGCATAGAGAAACATAAGATGGGGAAAATAAGACGGTAACTCATGTGACGACGGGCCGGGTCATCAAATCCTCCCCAACTAAAACAAACACTCATCCTCGAGCGGGTCAAGAAACATACATGGAACCTGAAACAGGTGAGGATATTTGCTCCGTATCTCCCGCTCGGTCTCCCAAGTAGCCTCATCCACGGGCAAACCTCTCCACTACACCTTTATTGAAGCTATATCCTTTGACCTTAACTTTCGAACCTGACGACCCAAAATAGCCACTGGCTCCACATCATAGGTCAAATCATCATCAAACTGAACAATGCTGAAGTCTAGTACATGAGACGAGTACACAACATACTTTCGAGCATAGATACAAGAAATACCGGATGCACGCTCGATAAGCTGGGTGGCAAATCAATCTCATAAGCCACCTTCCCAATCCTCTTAAGTACCTCAAAAGGCCTAATGAACTGCGGACTCAGCTTCCCTTTCTTCCCAAATCGCATAATACCCTTCATGGGCAAAACCTTCAGCAAGACCTTCTCATCTACCATATAGGACACATCCCGAACCTTCCAGTCCGCATAAATCTTCTGACGTGACTGAGCTGTACGAAGCCTTTCCTGAATCAGCTTCACCTTCTCTAAGGCATCCTGAACCATCTCTGTCACTAATAATCCAGCTTCGTCGGGCTCGAACCATCCAACAGAAGATCTACACTGCCTCCCATACAACGCCTCAGACGGAGCCATCTAAATGCTTGACTGATAACTATTGTTGTAGGCAAACTCCACAAATGGCAAAAACTCATCCCATGAACCCCCAAAATCAATAACACAGGCTCGCAACATGTCCTCCAATATCTGAATAGTGCACTCGGACTATCCATCCGTCTGAGGATGGAATGTTGTGCTCAACTCTACCTTCGTACCCAACTCTCGCTAAAATGTCCTCCAGAACTGAGTACCCCTATCTGAGATAATAGACACTAGAACCCCATGCAATCGGACAATTTCCCGGATAAAGATCCCTGCCAGTCGCTCCGAAGAATAAGTAGTACATACTGGAATGAAGTGCGCGGACTTGGTCAGCCAATCCACAATCACCCAAATTGAATCGAACTTCTTCAAAGTAAGAGGGAGACCACTCACGAAATCCATAATAATCCTCTCCCACTTCCACTCGGGAATAATCATCCGCTGAAGTACACCGCCCGACCTCTGATGCTCGTACTTAACCTGCTGACAGTTGAGATATTGAGCTACAAACCCCACTATATCCTTCTTCATCCTCCTCCACCAATAGTGCTGCCTCAAATCCTGATACATCTTCGTGGCACCTGGATGGATGGAATACCGCAAGCTGTGGGCCTCCTCCAATATCAAATCCCGAAGCCCATCCACATTGGGCATGAAAATCCGTCCCTGCATCCCCATCATGACATCACTATCAATGGTCACATCCCTGGCATCATCATGCTAAACCATGTCCTTAAGGACAAGCAAATGTGGATCATCATACTTGCGCTCTCTGATGCGGTCATACAAGGAAGACCGAGAAACCACGCAAGCCAACATTCGACTAGGATCCGAAATGTCTAATCTCACCATCCGATTGGCCAAATCCTGAACATCAACTGCAAAGGGCCTCTCCCCAACTGGAATGTACGCCAAACTTCCCAAGCTAACCGCCTTCCGGCTCAAAGCATCGGCCACCACATTGGCCTTCCCCAGGTGATTCAAAATGGTAATATCATAATCCTTGAGTAACTCTAGCCACCTCCGCTGCCTCAAATTAAGATCCTTTTGCTTGAATAGATGCTAAAGACTACGATGATCGGTGAATACCTCACAAGATACACCATACAATTAGTGCCTCCAAATCTTCAAAGCATGACTATAGCATCCAACTCCAAGTCATGTACATGGTAGTTCTTCTCATGGGGCTTCAACTGAGAGAAGCATATGCAATAACTCTACCCTCCTGCATCAACCCACACCCGATCCAAACTCTCGAAGCATCACAATATACAGTGTAAGAACCTGAAGCTGATGGTAACACCAACACTGGAGTCGTGGTCAAAGCTGTCTTAAGCTTCTAAAAGCTCTCCTCGTATTCATCCGACCCCACAAATGGAGCACCCTTCTGAGTCAACTTGGTCAAGGGCTATGCAATAGTGGAAAATACCTAAACAAACTGGCGATAATAACCTGCCAACCCAAGGAAACTACGAATCTCTATGGCTGAGGTCGGTCTCGGCCAACTCTGCACCACCTCTATCTTCTTCGGGTCGACCTGAATACCCTCGCTAGACACCACGTGTCCTAAGAAAGCCACCAACCCAAGCCAAAACTCACACTTGGAGAACTTTGCATAAAGCTTCTCCTCCCTCAATCTCTGTAATACCACTCGCACATGTTGTGTCTGCTCCTCCTGGCTACGAGAGTACACCAATATATCATCAAAAAAACAATTACGAATGAATCCAGATATGGCCGAAATACATTATTCATCAAATGCATGAACGCGACTGGGGCATTGGTCAGCCCCAAGGACATAACAAGAAACTCATAGTGCCCATATCTAGTCCTGAAACCAGTCTTCATAATATCTTAATCGTTGATCTCCAACTGATGATAGCTTGAATGGAGATCAATCTTGGAGAATACTCTTGCCCCTTGAAGCTGGTAAAATAAATCATCAATACGAGGAAGGGGATATTTGTTCTTCACTGTCACTTTGTTCAACTTCCTGTAGTCAATGCACTGTCTCATTGTGCCATCTTTCTTTTTCACAAATATAACCGGTGCACCTCACGATGACACACTAGGCCAAATGAACCCCTTATCTAGGAGTTCCTGAAGCTGATCCTTTAGTTCTTTCAACTCTGTCAGTGCCATACGATATGGTGGAATGGAAATGGGCTGAGTGCCCGGAACTAGGTCAATACCAAAATCAATGTCCCTGTCTGGTGGCATACCCGGCAGTTCTACAGGAAACATATCGGGAACTCCCTCACAACTGGGACCGAATCAATGCTAGGAGTCTCAGCTCCAACATCCCTCAGAAAAGCCAAATATGATAGAAAACCTTTCCCAACCATACGCTGGGCCTTTAGGAAAGAAATCACCCTGCTAGGCACATAGTCAGTCACGCCACGCCACTCGATCCTCAGAACACCCGGTATGGCCAAAGTGACTGTCTTAGCATGACAGTTCAGAATAGCATGACACAGAGATAGCCAGTCCATGCCCAGAATAACATCAAAATCCACCATGCTCAATAGCAATAGATCAAATCGGGTCTCTAGACCCCCAATAGTCACTAAACACGACCGATATACATGGTCTACAACAATAGTATCACCCACCGGGGTAGATACATGAACATGCAAGGCAAGACACCCTCGAGTCGTACCCAAATGATGAGCAAAATATGAAGACACATATGAATAGGTGGAACGGGATCAAATAAGACTGAGGCATCCCTATGGCAGACTAAAATAATACCTGTGATAACTGCATCTGAGGCAATAGCATCTGTCCTGCCCTGAAAAGCATAAAAGCGAGCCTGACCATTGCCCGATCGTCCTCCCCCTCTAGGGCGACCCCTGGCTGCCTGACCCTCACCCCTAGCTGGCGGGGCGGGTGCTGAAGAAACTGGGCTAGAAGATAAGGGCTGACCCCTCTGCTGAGATAAGCTAGCAGCACGGCGATGACACTCCCTCCGCATATGCCCGAACTTTCCACACTCGTAGAAACTCCCGGGTGCTGGGAACTGGGACTGAAGGGAGCCCCTTGAGCCAGAGTGGCTAGCTGATGCACTCGGCCTGGAAGAACCCTGAACAGATGGGGCATGAGACGAACTCTGTGCTGGAAGAGTGTTGAGAGATGGCTGACTCTGCTGAGAACCCTGATAAACACGACCAGAAGATCCACCTCGATACTCAGGTCTAGCTGACTGAGCGGGCCTGAAAGAACGACCCCGACCCTACTGAAACTGGACCCTTGAAGGAATGCCACTGCGACTACTCGAACCTCGAGGCCTCTTGGCCTCCCTCTCATCTCGATCCTGGAGGCGAACTGACTCAATATCTCGAGCTATATCCACCAACTCCTCAAAAGTAGCACCCAACACTCTCTCTCTAGTCATAAGATTATGAAAAGGGTAGCGGAGACCATCAACAAACCTCTGAATACGCTCACGGTCCGTCGGGACCAACCAAGCTGCATGCCGAGACAACTCAGAAAATCTCATCTCATACTGTGTCAGTGACATCTCTCCCTCTCGCAGTCCCTCAAACTGTGTGTGCAGCTCATCTCTGTGGGACCGCGGTACATACTTCTCCAAGAAGAGAGTGAAGAACTGCTACCAAGTCAAAGGTGCTGCACCAACCGGCCCATGCCACTCATACGTCTCCCACCATGTGAAGGCCGCTCTAGTAAACTGAAATGTAGTAAAAGCCACACCGCTGGACTCAAGAATCCCCTCTGTGCAGAGCATCCGCTGACATCTATTGAGAAAACCCTGGGCATCCTCGCCCTCAGCTCCACTAAATGTCGGAGGTTGGAGTCTACCAAACCTCTCGAGTTGACGATGCTCGTCCTCGGGCATAACTGGAACCCTGTACTCCGGAACTGGTACCACTGGGTGAGCTGGAGGTGCCTCTGGAGTCTATAACCCTTGTAATCCCTACTCAGGTGTGCGGGCAGCGGGGGTCTGATTGCCTCCCCCTGCCTATGACGTAGCTGCTGCTGCTGTGGTGGCTGAAACCACCTGAGCCAGGCCCGTACAAATTGTCAATATCTGGGCCAATGTCTCCTGGAGACCTGGAATCACAATGGGCACAATTGGTGCCTGAACTGGTGCTGCCGGAGCCTGATCCTGAGCGGGGGCAACTAAAGGATCTACATACACTGCCCCTGTTGCTCTGCCTCTACCACGACCACGACTACGACCGCGTCCGCGGCCTCCAGTAGCCTCAATAGGTGGTACTGGTGGTTGTCCTCCACATCTGGTAGCTCGTGTCCTCACCTTCTATGAGAGAATAGAATAAAGAGAAGTTTAGTATTCGGATCAACAAGTTCGCATGACAAGAATTCCAAGAATGGGTAATTTTCCTAAAGGTTCTGCTGCCTCCCGAGGATAAGTACAGAGGTCTCTGTACCGATCAACGAGACTCTACTAACCTGGCTCGTGACTCGCGAGACCTAGTAACCTAGGCTCTGATACCAACTTTTCACGACCCCAACCCCGGACGTGATGGCGCCCAACACAATGCTAGGCAAGCCCGGCCATTTTTGACACCCTCAATCTCCTTTATAAAATTTACAACCAATTAACAGGATTAAATGCCGATTAACATAAGTTTAACTCTGAAACAGTGGATAAAAACATTGCGGAAACCAAGAATATACCAATACAAATCCCACCGATCTGGTGTCACGAGACGTGAGCCTCTAATAGAAATCTTAATAGCAGCCTATACATAATATAATCTAGAATGCGGAAAAAAATAAAGAGGATAAGGGAAGAAATTGGGTTATGCGGATGCCATGCAGCTACCTCGATAACTCCAGAAATAAGCTGAACAGCAGCAGAAAGCTCAAACTATGACTTCGAGATACCTGTATCTGCACACATGGTGCAGGGAGTAAAGTGAGTACTCCGACTCAGTGAGTAACAGCAATAAATAACAACTGACGGTAAGAAAACTCATAAAAACACTACACAGTTCTAAATAAAAATAGTAAGTACATTAAACAGCAGCTAAATGAGAAAGTCAGGTGAATATTTCTCAAACCAGTACACAAATCATTTACTCCTCTCAACGAGTGATAGTTTAATTATACCGCTGCAGCATGCAGCCCGACCCGTATAGTATACTGCTGCAGCGTGTAGCCCGATCCATATATATATACTACTGCGACGTGCAACCCGATCCAATAATAATATCGACTGAGCTCACTGGGGGTGTGCAGACTCCAGAGGGGCTCCTACAGCCCAAGCGCTATACTACTGCGGCGTGCAGTCCGATCCATATAATATACTAATGCGGCGTGCAGTCCGATCCATATATGTATATATACGTCTGCTGCATACAGCCTGATCCGATATATATCAAATACCCTTACTATGGGTGTTCTCGACCCCTCTTATACAATATAGACTTGGCCTCTCGGGCACACATATCTAAGACATGGTTTCCAACCCCAGGTGATTCTCATTAGGATTTACCAATTTCTAAAGCCGGTTCATATTATGTTTAACAGTTAAGAACATGACTGAGGGTATGATTTCGACAACTAAAGTGAGGTCAACTAGTACAAATAGCCCCTAAGGGTTCTAGAGATCGGCACAAGGCCCCAAACATGGCAACTAGCCTAGAATATAATGATATTAATTAAGTCTCAGTAAAAAATACAGTAGAATCATCAATCGGGATGGACCGAGTCCGAATCCCCAGCAGTAACAGACCCCACGCTCATCTTACAACGCGTGTCTCATCTCAACATAGCACCACGTTGTGTAAATCTGGGGTTTCAAACCCTCATAACATCATTTATAACCATTACTCACCTCAAGCAAGCCAAAGTCCTAGCTCAATATGCCTTTGCCTCGCATATCAACCTCCTCGAGCATCGAATCTGATCAAAACAACAAGGAATACGTTACAATAGGCTAAAGGAATATAACCCAATCGAAAAGACTAAAAATATATCGAAAATCACGAAGTTGGCAAAACCCGAGCCCCGGGCCCACTTCGCGAAAAATCAGGAAATTCAAATCGCCGGATTCCTTATCTCGCCACGAGTCTATGCATATCAAATTTACCAAAATCGAAGTCCATTTGATCCTTCAAATTCCATTTTTAAATCACCAAATTCCCAAGCCCTAGCTTTACCCTCTTTTGATGAATTTCAACCAATTTCCATGTTAAATCTATCAGAATTTCAAGTATTTAGGCCAAGGAACTTACCTCACATCACACCTAGTCAAAATCCCCATTCAATTACGTCTAAGAGCTCTCAAGATTTCTTAAAAATGGTGGAAATAGACTAAGCTTCGCGGAACAAAATGAACATTAAAAACCCTTCTGGTAACAGGGATTTCCATTTCTGTGGTCCCTATTTCCGCGTCCGCGATACCGCTTTTGCGGTTGAATTTCCACTTCTGCAGATCCTTCACTTAAAGGCATAGACGGCTTCTGCGGTCAACTTTTGCACATGCGGACACCGCATGTGCGGTCAAACTTCTGCTTCTGCGAAAAAACTTGATCAAGACCTCTTCGCTTCTGCGACTCACCCTCCGCATCTGCGGCCTCGCAGATGCGGATTCCCCTCCTCATATGCGATTCTTACCTTCCAGGACCACCACCGCACCTGCAACCTTTTCCTCCGCACTTGCACCACCGCATCTGCGGTTCCTTTCCGCAGATGCGGAAATACCTGATGCCAGCCAAAACCTATAATTTCTCAACTCCAAATTACATCCCGTTAGCCATCCGAAATCACCCCGAGGCCCCCTGGGCCTCAACCAAAAGTGCCAACTCATCCTAAAACATCATTCAAACTTGCTCCAATCATCAAAACACTACAAATAACACCAAATCCATCAAATTACATCGGATTCAAGCCTAAGTTTCTTAAAAACTTCCGAAATACGCATTTGAATTAACTGAAATTTTGCACACACATCCAAAATCACCTAATGAAGCTACTGCAACTCTCGGAATTCCATTCCAACCCCCGAATCAAAATCTCACCTACCAACCGAAATTCGCCAATTCAAGCCTAATTCTACTCCGGACCTCCAAAATAAATTCCGATCACACTGCTAAGCCACAAATCGTCCCCCGAAGCTAACCAAATCACCAAAAATCACATCCGAGCCCTCTAACTCAATAGTCAACATCCGATTGACTTTTCCAAAATAGGCCTTCCTTAAAGAGACTAAGTGTCTCATTTTCATCTAAACCAATCCAATTCGACTCGATCGCCTCAAATACCGATAATGAAGCATAGAGAAACATAAGATGGGGAAAACGGGGCGGTAACTCACGTGAGACGGGCCGGGTCGTCACATGAGTGGGGTTTAGGTATTGGTTTTGGATTATTTTTGTACGAGTGAACTCGCGAGTGAAAGGGTGTTCGTATTTGGTGATTTTTACCCGATTCCAAGACGTGCGATCGGAGAGGATATTTGGGTGTTATTCTATTTTCTTTCCTTAGCTTCTATTTCATCAGCTAACTTAGTTTTTTGTGTCTATATTTACGTTATGTAATGATTTTCTAGATTTGGGTCATCCGGAGCTAGATATTCGGGGAAAGAGCATTGTGACGAATTAATTTGAGCTTGGTTCGAGGTAAATGGCTTGTCTAACCTTGTGTGGGGGAACTCCCCTTAGGATTTTGTACTATTTGATATTTAAGCGCTCTGTACGTGAGGTGACGAGTGCTTACATAGGCTATTTGTTGAAAAATCCCATTTTCATTAAGCAAATTTCTGTTTTCCTTTAATTGAGCAACATTTGTAGATGCAACTAACCTATTTAGTTTAGGAAAGCATGCCTACGTTCCTTAATTGTCTTAATTCCTTAACTACCTATCTGAATTCTGTGCAGCATGTTTTATTAAATTTCCTATTCTTCCTTGACTCGGACTTAGCCTAAATTGTGATTTCTTCCTGTAAATGTTATCTCTGTTTAGTTGAGCTGCATATTTAATTTAGGACTACAGAACAATATTCCTGGAGATCCCCTAGTACTGCATATTTACTTTGGGACTACAGAATGGTATTCTGGGAAACCCCCCTGCACATTTACGTTTGAGACTACAGAACGATAATCCAGGAGATCCCCCTGCATATTTATGTTTGGGGCTACGGGCGGTATCCCAGGAGATCCCTAGTTGCTATAGCTATGTTTTGAGATGTTGGCTTCCATTGAATTTTATTCATGCTAGATTTTTGTACTTAATTTATTGTAATACTTGTTTTCTATCTTATTTCATTATATTTATACTAGTAGCGCCCCGACCTGATCTCATTACTACTCGACCAGGTTAGGCTTGGCACTTACTGGGAACCGTTGTGGTGTGCATGTTTTTCGTTTGGAGATTCAAGTACTGCTTACCAGCCACATCACCAGTTAGGCGAGCCAGCTGTAGAGACTTCAAGGTATATCTACCGAGTCGGCAGACCTCGAAGTACTTATCTATTCCACCCCATGTCAACCCCTCTTGTATTTTCTTCTTTCACTAGACTCTGGTGTATGGGAGAACTGTTTCGTTCTTTAGCATGTGACTTATGACATTTCGGGTTTTGGGAGAGTTTATGTACTATTCGGAAGTAATTATTGTAAATGCCAAGTGACATCTCATTGCCTTGTTTAAGTTTACCTATTAGTCGATAGCTTTTATGTTTTCACTCATTGTTTTGAAAATGTCAGGCTTACCTAGCCGTAGAGGCTAGGTGCTGTCACAGTGGTTCACGGAGAGAGAACTAGGGTCGTGACAAGTTGGTATGAGAGCTCTAGGTTCATAAGAGTCATGAGTCACAAGTCGGTTTATTAGAGTCTCGTGGATTGGTACAAAGACGTCTGCACTTATCTTCGGGAGGCTATAGAACTGTTAGGAAAAATTTCACTTCATTTGATTCCTTGTCGTGCGAGATTATTAACTTCGAAATTCTAAATTTCTATCTTCTATTCTCTCATAGATGGCGAGGACACGTGCTGACGGAGATGACCAGGCACCCGCGCCCCCTGCTAGAGCCGCCAGAGGTTGGGGTTGGGGTAGAGGCCGAGAAAGCGCACGTATTGAAGCTAGAGCACCCTCGCGAGCTGCTACAAAGGAGGCATCGGTAGCTCCAGTCGGAGCACATGCACCTGGTACGCCTACTACTACTACTCTTCTAGCTCTTCAGGAGACCCTTGCACAGTTCATGAGTATGTACAGCACTCTCGCTCAGGCATGGTTGATTCCCCTTGTTGTAGACACATATAAGGCTGGGGGAGGAGCACATACTCCCGCCACCCGCACCCTAGAGCTGCGGGTTTAGATTGATCAGATCCTAAAGGTTATACCACTACCGCATACAGCCCCAGCTCAGCCCGATGGTAGGGCAGCAGTTTCAGAGGAGGGTGGAGGATTGAGAGGTATAAGAAGTATGACCCTCCTATATTCAGTGGTCTAGCATAAGAGGATGCCTAGGGATTTCTGGAGGAGTGCCACCGTGTCTTCTACACTATGAGCATATCAGAGTCGAGTGAGGTTTCTTTTACTGCCTTTCAGCTTCGAGGGGCTGCCTATAAATAGTGGTGTAATTATGAGTTGGACAGTCTCGCTGAGGCAGCTTCTCTTACATGGACTCAGTTCTCGAACATGTTTTTGGGAGGGTATGTCCCTCAAAGACTCAGGGACGCAAGTTGCACAGAGTTTGAGCAGTTGCACCATGGTACTATGAATGTGTCAGAGTATGATGTTCGTTCCAAACACTTGGCTAGACATGCAGTGGCCTTGGTTGCTGCAGTTCGAGAGAAGGTTCGCCGTTTTATTGAGGTGCTCATTCCCAGCATCAGGTCTAGCATGGCCCTTTAGTTAGATATGGATATCGCATATCAGTAGGTGGTGAGTATTGCTAGGAGTAGAGGGAATGCTTTCTCGAGATTAGGGGGAGAGAGAGGCCAAGATGCCACAAGAGTTGGGCCATTATTTTGGTTCCCGTGCCTCAGATGCAGTTCGTCATGGTACGGTTTATGTGAGTTGCCCCGTTTATTCAGAACTTCCATCCACCAGTGGTATTCCAACCCCTCATAGACCTCAGGAGCCTTATTATGCACCTCCAATATCTAGCGTGCCTCCTATACAGGGTTCTTTCAGTGGTCAGTCTAGCAGATCTAGCCCGACCCAATCACAATTGCCACGTCCTCCTACAGCTTTTTTTTATGTGATGAATCCTCACCATATGGTAGGGGATTTCCCCAAACTTAGGAGGGGTGCACCTCTACAGACTTCTCAGCCACAACATGCTCCATAAGGTTCCCAGGCTATGACTATAGCACCAGCTGCCACCTCACCTGCCTAGCCAGCTCGAGGTGGAGGTTGGGAAGGTAGAGGTTGTCCTAGAGGGGGAGGCCAAGCCAGATATTATGCCCTACCTGCTCATACAAAGGCTTGCTTCCAATTCTGTCATTACAGCTATTGTTCCAGTCTGTCATAGAGTGCATCAGTTCTACTAGATCCAGGATCCACTTATTCTTATATGTCCTCTTATTTTGCCCCGTATTTGGGCGTATCTCGAGATTCTTTGAGTTCCCCTATGTATGTATATAATTTTGTGGGAGATTCTCTTGTTGTGGATCGTGTTTATTGGCCATGTTTGATTTCTTTTAGTGGTTTTGAGACCAGAGCCGATTTATTATTGCTCAGCATGGTAGATTTTGATGTTAACTTGGGCATGAATTGGTTGTCGCCCCATTATGCTATTCTTGATTGTCATACCAAGACCGTGACATTGGCTATGCTAGGTGCACCACGATTAGAGTGGAGGGGTACCTTAGATCACACTCCTAGTAGAGTTATTTCATTTCTTAAAGCTCGACGAATGGTTGAGAAGGGGTGTGATGCGTATCTAGCTTATCTGAGAGATGTCAGTATTGATACCCCTATAGTTGATTCAGTCCCAGTAGTGAGGGATTTCAGTGATGTGTTTCTAGCTGATTTTGGCATTGATTTAGTGCCAGGCACTCAGCCCATCACTATTCCACATTGTATATCCCCTGCTGAGTTGAATGATTTGAAGGAACAGTTGCAGGAATTGCTTGTTAAGGGCTTTATTTGGCCCAACATGCCACCTTGTGGTGCTCCTGTCTTGTTTGTGAATAAAAAGGATGGTTCTATGCATATGTGCATTGATTATCGCCAATTGAACAAAGTTACAGTGAAGAACCGATATCATTTGCCTCTTACTGATGACCTATTTGATCAGTCACAGGGTGCCCGAGTGTCTTCCAAGATTTGGGAGCCAAACATTCCGAAGACTACTTTCAGGACTCGGTATGGTCATTACGAGTTCCTTATTATGTCATTTGGGCTGACCAACGCCCCAACATCATTTATGTATTTGATGCACAGTGTATTCTGGACTTATCTTGATTCATTTGTCATTATCTTTATTGATGACATTCTGGTGTACTCCTAGAGTGGGGAAGATCATGAGAAGCACCTGAGGACAGTGCTTCAGACCTTGAGAGAAAAGAAATTATATGCAAAGTTCTCAAAATATGAGTTCTTGTTAGATTACGTGGCATTCTTGGGTCATGTGGTATCGAGTCAGGAGATCAAGGTTGATCCGAAGAAAGTGGAAACAGTGTAGGGTTGGACCAAACCATCCTCAGCTACAGAGATCTAAAGTTTTCTTGGGTTGGTGGGGTATTACCAACGATTTGTTGAGGCATTTTCATCTATTGCAGCACCCATAACTAGGGTGACCTAGAAGGGTCCTCCATTCAGGTAGATGGAAAAGTGTAAGGAGAGCTTTCAGAAGCTCAAGACAGGTTTGACTACAGCCCCAGTATTGGTATTGCCTTCATGTTTTGGGTTTTATACAGTTTATTATGATGCATCGCGAGTGGGCCTCGACGCGGTGTTGATACAGGACCGTAGAGTGATTGCTTACATGTACAGACAACTGAAGGTGCATGAAAAAAACTCTCCTATCCACGACCTTGAGTTAGCTGCTATTTTTCATGCATTGAAGATTTAGAGGCACTATTTGTACGGTGTCCCTTATAAGATCTACACTGGCCACCGAAGTTTGTAGCATCTATTCAAGCAGAAGGATCTTAATTTGCATTAGAGAGAGAGTAAAGGGGTTTTCGGGGGCTTTGAAGTAGGGCCACTTATATTGCAAAACCTTCAAAGACGCGATGGAAAGTGTTTCGTGAGAAGGAGGTGGTTAGAGCTGCTTAAGGATTATAATATCACCATTTTATACCATGCGGGGAAGGCCTATATGGTGGCCGATGCTTTGAGTCAACTGGTATAGAGTTTGGGGAGTTCGGCTTATCTACCAGCAGTAGAGCAGCCCATGACATTGTATGTTCAGGCTTTAGCCAACCAGTTTGTGATATTGGACATTTCTGAGCCTAGTCGAGTATTGGCTTGAGTGATCTCTCGGTCTTCTCTTTATGATCGTATCAGAAAACATCAGTATGATTACCCCCATCTGTTTGTACTTAGGGAGACGGTTCAGCACATTGATGTTAAGGAGTTCACTATTGGGGATGGTGGTGCATTAAGGATGCAGGGTAGGCTATGTGTGCCTAATGTGGATGGTTTGCGTGAGTTGATTTTTAGGCGGCTCACAGCTCGCTATACTCTATTTATCAGGGTTCCGCAAAGATCTATCAGTACTTGAGGCAGCATTATTAGTGGCCGAGGATGAAAAAAGACATAGTAGAGTATGTTTCTCGGTGTCTAAATTGCCCGCATGTGAAGTATGAGCATCAGCGATCGGGTGGATTGCTTTAGAAGTTAGAGATTCCAGAGTGCAAATGGGAGCGGATCACTATGGATTTCATTGTTGGACTCCCACGGACTCAACTGAAGTTTAATGCAGTTTGGGTAATGGTAGATAGGCTGACCAAGTCAGCTCATTTCCTTCCTGTGATGACCACTTATTCTTCCGAGAAGTTAGCTCGAGTTTATATCTATAAGATTGTTAGACTTCATGGTGTGCCGATATCTATCATCTCTGACCATGGTATGCAGTTTACAACATGATTCTGGAGAACCGTAAAACAAGAATTGGGTACTCGGGGGTAGTTGATCACAATATTTCTCCCTCACACATATGGGCAGTCTGAGCGCGCTATTCAGATTTCTGAGGATATGCTCTGTGCGTGTGTGATGGAGTTTAGAGGTTCTTGGGATCAGTTCTTGCCACTTGCGGAGTTATCCTACGACAACAGTTATCAGTCCAGCATTCAGACGGCACCGTATGAGGCACTATATGGTAGGCGGTGTCGGTCTCCAGTGGGTTGGTTCGAGCTAGGTGAGGCTAGATTATTGGGCACCAACTTGGTTCGGGATGCTTTGGAGAAGGTTAAGGTAATTCAGGATAGACTTCACACAGCCCAGTCTAGAAAAAAGAGTTATGCGGACCGGAAGGTTCACGATGTGTCATTTATGGTTAGAGAGTGGGTCTTGTTTTGGGTTTCGCCTATGACGGGCGTTATTGAGATTCAGAAAGAGGGGCAAGTTGAGCCCAAGGTTTATCGGTCCCTTTGAGGTATTGCAGCGTGTTGGGGAGGTTCCTTAGGAGCTAGCCTTACCTCCCAGTTTGGCAGGGGTTCATCCGGTATTTCATGTTTCGATGCTCCGGAGGTATCATGGTAATCTATCTCACGTGTTGGATTTTAGCTCAATCCAGTTGGACTAGGATCTATCTTATGTTAAGGAACCAATGGCTATATTGGATAGGCAGGTTTGGAAGCTGAGGTCAAAGGACATTGCATTAGTAAAGGTTCAGTGGTAGGGTCTGCCGGTCAAGGAGGCGACTTGGGAGACCAAGCAGGATATGCACAGTCGTTGTCCTTATCTTTTTACCACTTCAGTTATGTATCTGTTCTCATTCGAGGACGAACAAATGTTTTAAGAGGGGGAAGATGTAACGACCCGGCTGGTCATTTTGAGAGTTAGAGCCCCAATCCCCTATTAAATGTTTCCCCGTATCTATTTTATGCTATTATGACTTGCCGGGATGACTCGTTTCGAGTTCCGGAAAGTTTTGGTACACTTAGTCCCTAAACGAAGGCTTAAGTCTTAAAATTTGGACCGTAGTCAGAACTGTGTGAACACAACAACGAAATGGAGTTCCGTCAATTCACTTAGCTCCGTTGGGTGATTTTTGGCTTTGGGGCGTGTCTGGGCTGTGTTTTGGAGATCCGTACCTTATTTAGACTTCAAATGGCGAAAGTCGAATTTTTGGAGATTCGGACCGGTTGTGGAATTTTTTATATCAGGGTTGGAATCTAATTCTGAAAGTTTGAGCAAGTCCATAATGTTGATTATGATTTTTGTGCAAAATTTAGGATCAATCGGACATGGTTTGATAAGTTTCGGCATTGGTTGTAGAAATTTGAAGTTTCAAGTTCTTTAAATTTGAATTAAGGGTGATTCATGATTTTGGTGTTATTTGATGTGGTTTGAGAGCTTGACTAAGTTCGTATGGTGTTTTAGTACTTGTTGGTATGTTTGGTTGAGGTCTTAGGGGCCTCGGGTGAGTTTTGGGTACTTAACAAATCAAGATTGGAATTTATGTTATTGCTGAAGTCTTCAAACTTCTGGTGTTTTCGCACCTGCAGTGCGAAGGCTGCACGTGTGGAAGATGAAGTGCAAAAGCAGATTTGGAAGGAGTGGTCAGGGATCGCAGGTGCGAGGTGAATTCCGCATCTGCAATGCCCATAGATGCTCTAGCGAGGCCACAGGAGTGGTGAAGGACCGTAGAAGAAGACATGGGTCCATAGGTGCACACACGCATGTGCAACCTTTTGATCGCAGAGCGGGCGCCGCATTTTAAGTGAAATTCGCACCTGCAATGGGAATTCAGCAGATGCGGTGGACCCCTCGTAGAATCAGAAATCGTTGGGCAGAAAAAGGGATTTTTGAGGGTTTGAAGTTCATATCACAAAATTTGATTTGGAGCTTGGTGGAAGGCGAATTTTCAAGAGTTTTTGAAGGAGAGCTATTGGGTAACTAATCCTAACTCAATTTTGATCATATTACATTAATCTATTGTTGTATTCTTCATCTAATTAGGAGATTTGAGTGAGGAAGTTGGAAAAATGATGGACAAGTTTCCCAATCAAGAATCTGAGTTTTGAGTGGGATTTAAACATTGGTTTTGGATAATTTTTTTACGAGTGAACTCGTGAGTGAATGGTTGTTCGTATTTGGTGAATTTTACCTGATTCCAAGATGTGGGCCCGGAGAGGATTTTTGGGCGTTTTTCTATTTTCTTGACTTAGCGTTGATTTCATTAGCTAAATTAGTTGTTTGTAGCTATATTTATGTTATGTAATTCATTTGGTTAGATTTGGGCCATCCGAATATTCGTGGAAAGAGCAATATGACAGATTGATTTGAGCTTGGTTCGATGTAAGTGGCTTGCCTATCCTTGTGTGGGGGAACTCCCTTTAGGATTTGGTACTGTTTGATATGTGAGTGCCGAGTATGTGAGGTGAGGAGTGCGTACACGGGCTATTTTGTTGAAAAACACCGTTTTCATTAAGGAATATCTATTTTCCTTCAATTGAGCAGCATTTGTATATGCAACTATCCTGTTTAGTTTAGGAAAGTATGCATGCCTGCCTTCACTATCTTAACTGCCTTAACTACTTATCTGAACTCTATGCGGCATGGTTTAGTGAAATTTCCTATTCTTACTTGACTCGAACTTAGCCTAAATTGTGGTTTCTTATTGTAGCTGTTATCTCTGTTTGGTTGAGCTGCATATTTACTTTGGGACTACAGAACGATATTCCTGGAGATCCCCTATTCTCCTTTTTACCTACCACACGCCATGAATGGCATAATAGAGGGAGTTTTTCCAATTAAAGGACAATCGTAACGGGATTCGTTTATTAAGAGATTCAGAGTCGCCACTTGGAAGATTTATGGTGTCCCAAGTCACCGGTTTGAATCCCGAATCGAGGAAAGGGTTTGACTCTGTATTAAAGTCGCGAACCAGGAATCCGGGTAAGGAATTCTATTAACCTGGGAGAAGGGGTTAGGCACTCCCGAGTCCCGTGGTTCTAGCACAGTCGCTCAACTGCTATATTTGGCTAAATTTTGATTTTTATACATGTTAAACCTATAGTGCAATTTTTAGAATTAGTTACCACTTTTAGTCAATTATTAAGAAAGTGAACGTCGTTTAAGAACGTATTTTCGGATCACGTCACATGAAATGCACCCGGATCCTCGACACATTTTTATTAAACGTTTTGGAATTTGGATTTGGGTCGCATAAAATGCACACCCGTATTTAAGAAGGTAAAATTATTAAAAACGCGCCTAAAGTGACTAACGCATTATTAACTTTGTGGGAGGCCATGAAAATTTGGTAAATGACACGTCCCGAATTCTAAATATTTTTCATGATGTAACTAAAAAGGGCCACGCAATTTGTGAATTTTTATTTGACGCGGCGCAACTCATTTTATTTCAAAGGGACATGTACTTAATTAAAGCAACCTATGAATGTTCAAGTTATTCTTCTAAAACTATTTGGGTTATTATCAACATTTTTTTTATAGCTATGTTCAACTATAAGAAGATCATCTACTTCCGAGACATAATCTTATTAAAATCAATTACTAATCAGGAAACTTATCAATAAGGAGGTTGGCTTAACAGATGTTTATTGTAAACACTCCTAATTAGAAGCTGTAATTGTCTTTAAAAAAAACTTTAATTGATACTAAATATCACCACTATAAAATTTACTCCTTCGCAGTTGTATACACTTCAGGAAAATAACAATAACATATGATTAATGAAGCATGGTATATTTATTAAATCAATTTGCTTACAAATTTGCAGAACTACCCACGAACAAGAAACACATTTATAAGATGTTTATTCACATGTTAAGAAATAACATTTAACATAACAAATTATATAACCACACCTTCCCTTTCTACCATGGATTCTATACATAATCACATTTATAACTCAAATTGGATCATGTTCCTTTCAACAATACAAATATAAAAGCTGGCCTACATACTGATTACTAAATATACTAATTATAATCCCATAAACACCTACAACTTTTCAGATGTTGCCAAAAAAATATTTAACATGCTCTTTCCTGCACCTTGGATGCTCCATAGTGAGCAATTAGGCTAATAATATTACAGCAGTCTATTCTAAGAGCAAAACAGAAAGAAATATAATAAGATTAAGCTAAGCTAAATAGTTCCAAAAGTGCAGAAGCATTGAATAGTAAACTGCATCAGTTCAAATTTCAATTTAAGAGAGTCAATCTCCATATTCATCCATTCTTATACATTAGGAGGTGAGACGAATACCTGGAAATGATGGTAAGGAGAGGTAAGGTGCAGCAGCAACAACAACAGCCCAATTTAACCAAATAACCAGGGAAAATCAAACTCAAATACCAATGAAACAGTAAATGGGTAGAAAATATTGGGCCAGCACTTGTGGAATCAAATTCAAACTCTTTTTCAATCCAAATGGAATCAGAAAGTATCTCAGTACTTTGAAAATTTCAAAGTAGAATACAGAAGAAAGCTTAATGGAACAACACTTCCTCTAAAAGTTTCAACTATCTAGGGGATTTCAGGGATGTTCATCTTTTAACTCTCTCAATTTTTAGAAGGTTTTCAATGTGTATCCTGGATTTCTATATTTTTTGAAAGTTGTCAGATTTCCAGAATGTTTTTCAGTTTTTTCTTCTTCAATTCTCAAACTCTAAGGTGTTTAAAGGCTGTCTAGTTTTTTTTTTCCAGTGTGTGTATGTATGGCAGAATATCTAAGCTCTCAATTGATTGCCTTCTCCTCCCTTTTCAGACTGATTTCCAGCTTCTTAAATAAGCATTTCCGTTAGTGCATTTATCACTAACACCTAGCCCTTTTAATTTAAAATTAAACACTCAATCTCCACTCACTTAGTGCTTATTAATTAATTCAGTAGTGCCCATTTCAGTCCTAAAAACCAGGATTAGTGTAATTTCTACTTATAACTGTCTCAAATCAATCCTTTTAGCAGCCCCCTTTTTAAATTAAAATTAATTCTTGAATTATCCCTGAAATCTCTTGTTAATCCTAAGGTCAGACTGCCCATTTTACACCCATGAATACCCATGTTATTACCCTTACAGTCCTATGTATTTACAAATTAAGTTACACAACTCCTCTATCAAAAACACCAGAATCAAAGTGTCAATTTCAATACTTAGACAACCTTATCATGAAACTCAAATCGTGCATCAAACACCAATTGAACAACATGAAACTGGTATTTACGAGAACAAACAAACAATGAATGCCATATTTTGAAGCGATTACACTATGGCTGTCCAACGGGACAGGACAAAATTGACGGGACGGGACGACATTTAAGCGGGACGGTGGCGGGACGGGACAAACGGGACGAAACGGTCGTCCCATCCCGTCCCGCTAACAAACAGGACGGGACGGGACGAAACGGGACGAGACGGGTTCGTGGGCCTTAAGTGTAGTTTTTTTTTAAGTTTGCAACGGCTAATATTTTGACTTATTTAACGGCTAAATGTTAAAACGAAAATTACAAAACTAAGTAAATAATTATAAAATATTAAAACAAAAGACTTGTAATGAAATAGTCTAGTAAATATAAATTTATAATAGAGTTATAATTTATTTAAGACAATTCATAAAAATAATTCAACGCTTAGAGCCTTTTATTTTATTAATAGAACTTTCAAATCTCAAATACAAATATAATTCTTTTGAAGAGCACCTAATCTACGCAGCCACCTTCTAGGAAGGATTCTGTTTGAACTAGGCCTCTTAATAACAAATTATAAATTATCATACTAATATTTGTAAGCTCCTATATAGCTTCTTTGTAAATTATCAATAATATCTCTCGGACATTCTAATGGAATTGGCAATGTTGATTGATGTTCCATGAGCTCCATGCCGTCATCGCTCCCAGTGGTTAGTATCTCGTTGTATTCTTTTCTTCCCTAGTGGTTAATCTTTCAAAACCAAGATTTCTTCTTTCTGAATTAATCCAATCTCTGAATAATACGGAAATCTCTAGACTGTCCTCTGCTAATGAATGTCTATGATCTCTAATTTGAAATATTGCCACGCTGAAAGCACTCTCCGATGCTACTGATGATGCTTGAATAGCCAGGATATCTCGGGCCATAATTGAAAGTGTAGGAAATGCCTTGCCACGCTCCCTCCACCATGACAAAAGTTGTTCCTTGCCTTCTTCGTCTTTAATAGTTTCCAATCCTTGATTAAGATAAGAATCAAGTTCATCATCAATAGAGGAATCTAAACCTGTTATATCATCCATATCTTCCCATAAAACTTTTGCTCCAGATTTAGAAGTAGAAGGAGCAGTTTCAGTACTAGTTGTATCTATAGATTTATATTTATCGAACATAAATCTAGCATAAGAATATATGCTAGCTTGGCAGTTTTCGAGAGATGGTTCTTCATTTTCTAGAATTTCTAAATTCTCATAAATTTTACGAACAAATCCCTTTGCACCTCTTAGTTTTAAAGATGGGTTAAGTAGAGTAGCAATTAAATAAACTTCGAGAATAGGGAAAAATACTTTTTAAATTTTAAAATCATTTTTTTAATGGCTGATGCATAAGTTGGATTTGTTTTATACTTAGAAAATACAACAGAAATTCCACAAATATACCATAATAGTTGGCTAAAAGTAGGATAATATATACCAGAAAATTATTTTGTAGCATAATAAAATTTTTCTAAAAATCTAGTAAGCTCTCTGATCGCATCCCAATCAGAATCAACAATTTCATCAACAGGGTAAGCATTATGCATATTAAATACCTTTTGGATAGGTACCCGATAATCAAAAGCAACTTTAAGCATTTCATAAGTAGAATTCCACCTAGTACAAACATCTTTTGGAACTTTTCTAAATGGAAGGCCAGAACTAGCACATTGTTGAGCAAATTCATGAATTTAACTTTGTTTATGAGCACGAAAAATATAGTTACAAGCATGTTGTATTTTACTACAAGCATCACAAAATAAATTAAGACCATCTTTTACAACCAAGTTAAAAATATGGCATGCACATATAACATGGAAAATTATTGGATTAATTGGACAAAGTCTAGCTTTTAAGCTATTTGCCGCGGTAGTGTTGGCAGAAGCATTATCTAAGGGATAGTTAAAACTTTATTAGCAAGTCCATAAAAATTAAGTATTTTTAGAACAGTCGTTGCAATATATGCTCCAGTATGTTTTGAATCAACAAATTTATAACCAATAATACATTTTTGCAAGTCCCAGTGATGATCAACCCAATGACATGTAACAGTTAAATAATCGCAACCATTAGGACTACGACCTATATCGGATTTGGTAGACACTTTAAAAGTTTAGGGGTAGGGGGTGTTTTGGGGGGGTTGTAGGGGCTGTCCAAACGGCTATTTTTTGAATTTTGGCCGTTGCCCAACGGCTAGTTTTTTTTTTTAAAAAAAATCTGGCAGGACGCGGGACGGGACGCAGGACGGGACGCGGGACGAGACAAAACGGGACCGGACAAACGGGATGAAATGGTCGTCCCATCCCGTCCCGCGTCCCGTCCCACGTTGGCCCATCCCATTTGACTTGAAGTGGGACGGGACGGGGACGGGATGCGGGACGGGACGCGGGACTGTCATGACCCTAGTTCACCAATTGTGAACACGTCATGACGGCACCTAGTCTTCGCGACCAGGTAAGCCTAACACTTTGCGGAAGTAATATCATTTGCGGAAAATTTATAATCAAAACTAAATAACATTAATAATGTATATAAATTGCCTCCTGGCACATACACTTTAACACTTAGCATTCTGAAACTATCCCAAAGACCCGGAAACCCACGGGCAACACAGACTAAAAGTGAAACATAATACTGCTCTAACCATCCAGAAATGTCTAAAACAAGGAATAACAGAATGTCATCTAGCTAACTATAGGGTAGAGTGAGAAGGAGACTCTCCGGTCTGCGGACGCGGCAGATATACCTCAAGTCTCTGAAAATGCTCCTGCAGCTACTGAAAGTGCGCTTGCATAGAGGTACCTGGATCTGCACATGAAAAACATGCATAAAAGAGGCGTCAGTACACCACAGTTGTACTCAGTAAGTGCCAAGCCTAACCTCGGTTGGGTAGTGACGAGGAATGGTCAGGGCCCTACTGAGGCATAAATAATAAAATAGCAAAATATAACAATATGGTAAGACAGTTCAATGGGATATAATACTGCAAGACAGGCAAAAATACAGAGTAAATACAGCTAAAGTACAAGAATACCGGCGAGGGTCTCCCAGGATACCGTCCTGTAGCCCCTTTTTTTTCAACTGTCTAATGGATCTCCCGGGATACCGTCCCGTAGTCCAATCCTCATATCAACAATATGGACCTCCCGGGATTCCGTCAAAGTGCAGGGGGATCTCCCGGAATATCGTTCCGTAGTCCCAAAATAAAAGTGCAGGGGGATCTCCCGGAATATCGTTCCGTAGTCCCAAAGTAAAAGTGCAGGGGAATCTCCCGTGAATCAAACCCGTAGTCCCAAAGTAAAAGTACAGGGGGATCTCCCGGGAATCAAACCCATAGTCCCAAAGTAAACAAACAAGGGGGAACTCCCGGAATTTCCGCATCTGTAGTCCCAATGTAAATATGCAACCAACATCAGAGATATTATTCAGTAATGAAGTACATCAATACAACAACAGCTCAAAATAACAAATAATTACCAAACTCATGTCAAATAATAGTAGATCCTAGCCTAATATGCTTCATAGAGTGCAAACAAGGAATGGCAAGTAACTCCACTAAACGTGCTTTTCTATACTAGCACAGACTACAATAGCAAGTAGAATAAGGCAAATACGAAAGTAATTGAGTTCAAGAATTTTAAGTAAAAATTTGGGTTTTCAACAATTAGCTCAAATACGCGCTCGTCACCTCACGCACAAGGCATTCAATTACCAAATATCACATCCTAAGGGACAAGGTCCCCCACACAAGGTTAGACAAGATATTTACCTCGATCAAGTGCAAGTCAACCTGAAATCACGCTCTTGCTACGAGTATCCGACTCCAAATGGCTCAAATCTATTCAATTACATTGAAGATTGTAAATAATAATTCAAGTAATTTATTCTACAATTAAATTCTAAGCTAATATGAGAAATTTTGTAAAATGACCAAAATGCCCCTCGGGCCCCACATTTCTGAATGGGGTAAAATTTACATTTCCAGAAACCTCGCACTCTCACGAGTCTAACCATACCAAATTTATCCAATTCCGACACCATTTGGTCCTTCAAATCTTCATTTTATATTTTTAAAAGATTCCAAAATTTTCTTCCCAAGTTTCATATCAAATCACTAATTAAATGATGAATTCAATGATAGATTCATGTGCTCTAACCAAATCTGAGTTAGAATCACTTACCCCGATAAATTTCTTGAAGAACCTTCGAAAAATCGCCAAAATCCGAGCTCTATAGGTCAAAATATCAAATAAAACCCAAAACCTCATATTTATGGAGTACCCCTCGGATTCCGACAGTGCTGACCGCACAAAAATGACCGCGGTCCGCGCCCAAAAAGTGCGGTCCGCACAAAAATGGCCGCGGCCGCGCAGCTTTTGCTCTGAAGCGACAGGCTTTAGTTTTTTAGCCATAACATTCTCTACAGATGTCTAAATTACGATTTCTTTTTCTTTCTGGAAACTAGACACGAAGTGCTACAACTTTAGTTTTTGAATCAACTCCAAATTCTTTTTATATAAAAAGATATGAGCTTCCAAAGTAGGGCCAGGGGGCAAGGTTCATCGCGGCCGCGCCCCTTTTTGCGTGCTCCGTGCGACGCCTATTGAGGCCGCGCCCATTTGTGTGCGGTCCATACAGAACTCACCGCGGACGCACTTCATTTTTGAGCGGTCCGCGCGGGTGGGTTCCGAGGCCTGCAACCCTTCTGACCTTCTACAACTGTGATTTTCGGCTTAAAACATCCCGGAACCTACACGGAACTCACCCGAATTCTCGGGACTTCAAACCAATTGTACCAACACTTCCTAAAACCTTATTCAAACTTGTTCCAATCATCAAAACACTTCAAACAATATCAAATCTCTCAAATTACATCGGATTCAAGCCTAAGTTCTTCTAAAACTTCCAAAATACACTTTCGATCAAAAACCCAACCAAACGACGTCCGAATGACCTGAAAATTTGTAGACATAACCAAAATCACCTAACGAAGCTACTGCAACTCTCGGAATTCCGTTCCGATCTTTGGATAAAAATTTCACCTATCAATAGGAATTCGCCAAAATACTAACTTTCGACATTTCTAGCCTAAATGAGCTACGGACTTCCAAAATACATTTCGAACACGCCCCCAACCCTGAAATCACCTAACGGAGCTAACGGAACCATCGGATTTCCATTTCGAGGTTGTCTTCACACTGTTCCGAATACGGACCATTTTACAACTATTAAGCTCTCATTTAGGGACTAAGTGTCCCAAAATACTCCAAATCCTAATACCGAACGTCCCGGCAAATCAAAATAGCAGAAAGAAACTTAGGGGAAACAGTTAATAGGGGATCAGGGCGTAAATTCTAAAAACGACCGGTCGGGTCGTTACAAGGATGAGACGGGCCGCCCCATCCCGTTGGACAGCCATAGTTACACTAGCCATCTAATAAGGGAATCAAACAACACTATTATGCTGATTTTAATCATATTCAAACCAATATGTCTAAATTAGAAACTGAAGTTCTGATAACCTGATGGCAATTCCAGATATTTAACAATCAATACAGAAGCTAACTAACCTAAACCTAGAAATCAGAAAACAAAACAAACAAAACCAAATAATTTCTAGCATGAAAACTAAAATTAACAGAGATAGATATGAATAAATAAACTAAACTAAAGAAAAGAAACTGGATTCGAAGCTAATCGCAATTTCAATCAGATTGGACCAATCAAAATAGGTGTAGAAGAAAAGAAGAAGAGGTAGAGATGGAACGAATGCTAAGGACAACAGAAATAATAATGGAAACTTACCAGTTCAAACTTGAACTGCTATTGACCCTTTCAATTACACCGCAAGATGACGTCCCTCATCTGTTCTTTATCAAGAACAGGTGGAGGACATCATTCCGTGATATAATTGGTTCTAAGACTTAAAGAAAGTGAACCCTTGACCCTGCCTGTGTAATTTTATTTTTAGGCTCTTAGGGCTCGAACCTTTGATTCGATATTCGAATCGTTCCAGAGATGTTTGAAGGAAAATGATACGGGATTTAGGGCGAGGAAGTGATGGTGGTTCAGGGGTTTAGTTTTGGGATTGATTGGAGATAGTGCCGCCTCCGGGGAATTTTGTGGCGGTGCTAGTGTTCATGTGGTCAAAACAATATTCGAGGGAAACACAGTTGGTATTTGGGAAGAGGAGGCGGAGGGGGACCTAGGGTGTAAATTTGGTGGCCATCGGAGGTGATGCCGGAAAAGCTGTTTGATTTTTTGAATATTCGAAGATATGGGCTGGGATTCGAAGAAAGATGAGGGTGGCATGGAGATGGGGAGGTTGAGGTGAAGAAGTGGTGTAAATTTGGGAGGGGTTGGACCACCGGAACCGCCGTAAGGCGATTACCGGTGGGCGGAGTATGGTGGGGAAAGGCAGAGGTTCGTTTGGTCTCTAAAGGTTAGAGACAATAAAGAGGAGGGGGTGGGGTCTAAGGGGGGTAGGGTATGGTTTGGGCCTTATATACTGGGACGGATATTTGATCCAGGCCCTTCGATCAAATGAGATCAACGGCTTGGATCATTCACTTAAATTGGAACAGGGTCGTTTTGCTTTTGGTAGGGGATTGGGTCAGTCCAGGGGAGACGGGTCGGGTGGTGGGGAATGTTTTGAGTCGTTCAATCAAAATGATTCGATGGTTGAGATTAATTGACTTGAAATGATGTCGTTTCGTTGATGCTGAAGACGGACTGAACTGTTCGATCTACTGAGATCAACGGTTCAGATCAAATGTGACAAAAACGATGTCGTTTGGATTGGTTGAGAAGCTTAATCACTTTGGACCGGATGGGGCGTTTATTGGGCCAATTTTGCCGGGTTCTGGGGTGAATTTGATTGGGCTGGGGATTTTTGGTCCAAATCTAATTTCCTCTTCTATTTCTCTTCTATTTTTGTTTTTTTTTCTCTCATTTAATTCCTAATTTAAAAACCAAAAATCCTAGATTAAATTATAAAACCAAAATTATATAAAAATGTTAATTAACTATAAATAATAATTATCACACATAATTAAGTACTAATTTAAAATAAAAAATTATAAAATTTGAAACTAAACACTAAAAATGCCAAGTACGCGATTTTTTGCGATTTTTCATTTTTTATAGAACAAACACTTACTTAATTAATCCTATTTTTGTATTTTTTTTTATTTAAACACATAAACATGCACGGACACAGGCAAATAATGATATAAAATACAATGAAAATTCACAAAAATGCACACAATAAAACAAACAATTTTTGTTTTGATTTTGTGAGAGAAATTCGTATGGGGCAAAAATCACGTGCTCACAGCTGCACCTCTTTGCCCGTAAATACGAAGAGTTTTCGTGCAAAGACAAAGTGAGCGAATACGAGTGATTTTTTCCCGTTTGAGTACTCCGTGTGAAGCATCTTTTTTTGTTTTTTTGAAAGATTTGACCAAACCTTTGCTTCAGAAAGGTCTCCTACATATCCCTGGCTAAAAGGGAATCAGGTCAATGTAGTTCGGGAGTTTTCGTAGCTGGGACTACTGTGGAATTGTGATTTTTCTATTACCACTGTTGCTGCTGCTACCGCTTACCGACCTCCTTATTATATCTTGCTAATCAGAAAATAAGAAGCTAGACTAAACTAGTCTATGAATTGTAAAATCTTATCTAGATCTTCAACTTGTTCTTCCTGTGTTTCTTATTGCCTTGCTTGCTCTTGTGTTTCCTCTAATGTTTGTTCTCTTCTGACTTAACTCGTCGGCCTCTCTTGATTGCCGAACTTGAACTACTTATTTCCTCCTCGTGAGCCTCGAATTATTTTTTCTTCGAAGCTTGAACTGACCATTGTTGCCTTCCTTCTGATTCCTGAATTTGGATTTATGCTGGGGATTTTCTGTTGTAATCTTCTGCTCTCCCGGCGGGTTACTGACTTCAAGACTCAAAATGTAAAGACTGGAATGTATTCCTCAGTTATACGGGCGGGCTCCCGACCTCAACAACATCTTCAAAATAAATCGACATTCCTCTATTCAGGCGGGCTCCTGACTTCAAACACAACTTAAAAGTAAATGCCATTCCTCTCTTTAGGCGGGCTCCTGACTTCAATAACAACTTCAAAATATAAGCACCATTCCTCTCTTCAGGCGGGCTCCTGACTTCAATAACAACTTCGAAAATAAATGCCATTCCTCGCTCCTGACTTCAATAACAACTTCGAAAATAAATGTCATTCCTCTCTTCAAGCGGGCTTCTGACTTCACCAACAACTTTGAAAAATAAACTCCATTCCTCTCTTCAGGCGGGCTTCTGACTTCAACAACAACTTTGAAATATAAAATGCCATTCCTCTCTTCAGGCGGGCTCCTGACTTCAACAACAACTTCAAAATATAACCGTCATTCCTCTCTTCAGGCGGGCTCATGACTTTATCAACAAATTCGGAAAATAAACGTCATTCCTCTCTTCAGGCGGGCTCCTGACTCCAACAACAACTTCAGAAAATAAAACGCCATTCCTCTCTTCAGGCGGGCTCCTGACTTCAACAACAACTTCAAAAATAAAACGCCATTCCTCTCTTCTGGCGGGCTCTTGACTTCAACAACAACTTTTGAAAATAAATCATCATTCCTCTCTTCAAGCAGGCTCCAGACTTCAACCAACAACTTAAAAACAACATCTTTGAAAATAAATCGCCATTCCTCTCTCCTGGCAGGCTCCTGACTTCAACAACAACTTCAAAATATAAACGTCATTCCTCTCATCAGGCAGGCTCCTAACTTCAACAATAACTTCATCTGCATTCTATTACCGTTGTCCCCTTTGCCTCCTAAACCATTTCCTTCTACTTGAATTACCTTCTTACAGAACTGCTTCCCTTAAAAATCGTGTTGTCTTCCCTCAAAACTGCTGGGGATAACATTGCTGGGGAATTATTTACTTACCTGCTAGGGATAACACCGCTGGAGGAATCTCCTTTCTTCCCCTCCTTTTTTTTTTCAAAACTACTTCCTTCAACTTTTATTTTCTCTCAACACAACTGGGGATAAAAATGTTATCAGCTGGGGATAATGCTGTTGAGGATAACACTGCTGGGGAAATTTTCATTCCTTCAAAACTGGTGCTTCATTCTTCCGAAAACTACTGGGGATGACATTGGCCTTTTGCTTTTTCTGAACAGAAATTTCATCCTTTTGTTCTATCTGCTGGGGATACAACTTCCTTCATTAAAACTTGTTGTTTTCCTTCTTTCAATATGCTGGGGATAACACTGGTTCAAAGACCACTTCCCTTGTGTTATCTGGCTTCTTCCAAGACTACTTTACTTAAAGCTGGTATTTTCCTTCCTCCAAAACTGCTGGGGATAACACTGGTTCAAAGTCCACTTCCCTTAAGACTTGTCTTATCTTTCTTCTTCCCCAAGTGGATACCTGATTTCCAGAAAATTTTCAAAATGAAAAGAAAATTTTCTGCCCCAGTTTGATAATCTTCCTTGTATGATGCCTCTCTGCCATCAATGACATTTCCCGTCCTTGTTTCACATCAAAGAAAATTTTGTTAGTTTAAACATGGTGGTTGGTTGTGATACTCCTATTGGGATGGTTTTCTTCTTTTCTCCTTCCCTGCCCTGCGTTCCATTACATTATCAAAACTTGCTGGGGATGATATTATTTGCTGGGGATGATATTCCTGCTGGTCTTAGAACGACTTGCCCTGCTTTGCGTCATCCGACCATGTTGAAACTTGACCGATAATTTCCAAGACGGTTCCTTATTCACAAACCTCTCACCGTTGTTTTCCACTTTTATCCTATTATCTGACCCCTCCCCCCCCCCCCATATTTCCTATGACAGTTGACTCCGCTTGGGGATCTTGCATGTTTTACTGATGAACCACTTTCTTCGTTCATCCGTGTCAGTGTAAATTCCTTTTCTGCCAGGGATATCCCTCTTCTTTTTGTGGCATAGCTCAGGAACTGGCATTCCCCCGACCTTTGAGTCTCATATGAATTTCCCAGATCGCTCTCCGCATTGTTCTTTCTTGATTTGTCCACTGGCCTTGGCCTTGAGGTCTATAACTTCGATTTCTGCGGGGGATATCCTTCTTAAAACTGGTCCATCATTTTGTCAATCTCCTCTTGATGGGAAATATCCTTCTGGACCCTGTCCTTGAGCTTGTTCCTCCTAACTTATACCACTTGGATGTTCTGATCAGATCCCGTCTTGCATAATTGGAAGGCTTGGTGGCAAAATTTGAAGTCATTTCTCACTTGTCTTGACCAAACAGACTCTGTTGGGGGAATTTTCGATGAAAGGAGAAAGATAAAAAGGAACCGAATAAAAGACAAAGGAAAAGGATGACTCTCTAAAAAGAAAAACTATGAAATAAAACCTATCAAACGCGAATACCGACTCTAATGGTCCTGACATGCACACGTGGCCTATCCTCCGTCGTTAATCGTCTTTCACAATCTTCGTCTGGTGATTTCCCATCTGATTCTCACCCTTATTAGACTTGTAGTGCCCGAAAGTTTTCACTATCAAGCCTCTCTCATTTTAGTTATTCTCTCAACTTACAGCCACCTTAAGGTGCCCGCAAAGGTTTTCACCAACAAGACTCTCTCGTTTGTATTACTTTTCAGCTGAGGATTGGGGTGTTACCGCTAAAACTCTCTCATATTTCTTTTTTGCTGGGGGTCAGAGTCTTTTCTGCTGGGGATCAGAGTGTTATGTTCTGATAAGACTCTCTCATTTGCCTGACTTGGCCTCTTTTGAAGACTGATCAAAAGGTCTTTCTTTGGACCGTAATGTGGGATTTTGGATAGGCTAGAAAGAAAAAGTTTTTTAAAGGCTCAAAACAAATATATTTGGGTTCAAAATTACAATCTTCGGAACTAGATTTATTTACAACAAATGCAACCTTTGCCCCAGTTTCTTACTTGGGGATTTTTTATTTTTAGTTGCACTATGACCGAGCCGTGAAGCGCCTACGTATCCTCTTTGAGGAATCAGGTCAAACGTAGTTCCAAATTCCTCGCTGTTCTAGTTTTCCTTTCCACTTATATTTTCTTCCTTTCTTTTTCTTCTTCTTTATCTTTTTTTCTCTTTTGTTGTTTTTTGTTGCTTTTGTTGTTTTCTTTTTTCTTTTTCTTTTCTTTTTCTTTATCCTCTATGTTTGTGTTTCTAATCTTTGCTACTGGTTCCGAATGAGGGGCATGAAAGAAAATAAATAATGCTCAAAGGATTAATGAAGGATAGAGTGTTTGGATAGCAGAATAAAATGCCTTCGTCATTCCAATCTTCAAAACATGCCAAGTGCAAACAACACAATTAAACATTCACCACATATTCTGATTGTGCCAGACTTGATAACCATATCCGCACATTCGCCTTTTCATATGTCATTTTTAAAGCACCGTCGGACAACACTCTAATTTTTATCATGAACGACCCTTGCCAATTTGGGTAAATTTGTCTTTAATTTCAAACTGATGTGGCATGAAGCGTAAGGTTTCTTTATGTTCTATCAGCCCCAGTTTTACATGGTTCGGGCTTTAAATGATCTCAATCTGTTCTTATTTCCCTTAAGTGCCACTATCATCTTCCCAATTGCTTCATGATTGAACCTTTAAGATTAGGGCTAGAGTTATGCATGCATGTCATGTCGCTAGAATCGACGTTGAACAAAAGACACAACAAAAGGATAAAAGAACTAAACAAAGAAAATGACTGGAAATAATAAAGGACCAGAATTGGTATTAGACTAATGGTGGAACGGTTCGAACAACAAAACAAACAAAACAAAGCAGTGTACAATCCAGAAACAAAACTAAGCACACCGCTTATGACAAAATGGAAGGATAAGAGGGTTTAAGACAATATCCGGATCACAACCCTAAAAATAAACCGGACAAGAGAAAAGACAACGAAATAAACCACCAAAGCTCTACTCCAGCTAACCAAGGAGTGTCTTCCCAATTACCAAGCCCGACATCTTAGCCACTAAGCTTCGCATCAATATTGCCAAGACCACTATCTGCTTCAATATCTTCAGCTTTAGTCAATATCCCAAGAGGACTCGCATGCTCTTTACTCCGGTCGTCGATCATAATTGCTCCTTCGTGAATCATTCTTTCTACTTGTCTTTTCAACGAACGACAGCTCTCAATGTTGTGCCCCCGAACATTGGAGTGGTATGCGCATTACACAGTAGGATCAAAGTTTCTTGCACGTCGGTCTGGAGTATATCAGGGGAGTGTCTCAATTAGGCCAGCATGCTTTAGCCTTTCAAACAGACTTGCATAAGATTCTCCGATGGGGGTGAGAGCCTTTTCTCGTTTCAGCAACCTCTCGTTCCTAAATGCCTGATTTTGGCGAAAACTTGATCCAGGAGGTTTTCGGTATGCCCGTGGGGATGGATGGGCATTTTGTGGAGCTGGGTATTTGGAATGTGAGGTATGATTTTGGGGGTCCCGTGGAGAGAAGTAGTGTTGGTGAGGGGAGTAGCATTGGAAAAATATAGTCGGGTGACGAGGGATGGAGATACTTGGGAGGTTGGGAAAGCTGTGATAGGCGGGTAGATATGGAGAGTGTAGGGGATCATCTGGCATTGTGTTCGGTGTTCGGGTAAGGACGGAGTCCAAGAAGCTAGGTGGTGGAGGGGGTGGTGCTTTCCCAACCATCCATGCCCGATACATGTCTACCACATGCTATCTTAACATTTTCACTTCTTCTGCCAACTTGTTGTTATGTTCGACCAGCTGTTGTCGGTCATCGGTACCAACCCACTCAGTTCTGAGGTTCTCTGCCATTGTCTTTTGCTTTTGTGTTGCATGGAAGAGTTATTTTAGAACAACAACCAACCACCTCAACTTTCTCTATAATTCAAAACAAACATGTTAGAATGGACTCGGTCGGTCCTTATTATTATCAACATATTTTTCTTTTTTTCTTTTCATTTTTTCATTTCTTTTTTGCTTTTTTGGTTGTGGTCGAATCTTATGGAGATTGCCTACGTATCATGACCCCGCATGAATCAGACCTTGCGTAGTTCAGGCATAAATGCCAAACAGCAACAAAACCTTTTTGGAATTTTCAATTTTTCATAATAAAACAAACTTTCATAAAACAAAAGTTTAAAAACTGACCAAACTAACAAGCTTTGACGGTAAGACGAAATCAGATCCGAAAATCGAACAATCCACCTACTCTAATAAAAGAAATACAAACCTAAAAATAAACTGACAAATTCCTTCCCTATCTGCTAATTTTAACCAAATGGCTGTTTTTGCAAGAGTGGCCCCTTCCCAATTTCACATGAATTTTGAGGTCGAGGAGGATTATTTTATGACGCTTCACAAATTCATCTGTTCTTTTGCGAAAATAGCCTTTCGACAACTGAAAGATACTCTAAGGCTATCTCGGCAAGAACGGTTCAGTACACTGCCGAAGCTGGCTCGGCTTATTTCGACCAAAACTCACAAAGGCATTCACTTGCCCACTAACTCCTTTTTTTCTTGTTTTTCAAATTAAAACAAAAGACCTAGTTTTGCAAACACGACCTTTCAGCACTTCGGGGACGAAGATTTTAAGGCTGTGTGGGTCAACCGGCCGAAATCTAAACATGACCCAAAGGTGGTCGTTTATGCAAAGTCAGCCTTCTGGCATCCCTTTCGGGAACATTAGGCTATTTTTGACAAAACGGCATCACCCGACTTATTCATGACTCTCTCTTTTTTTCGAATTAAAATAAAGGACCCGGTATTGCAAACACAACCTTTCAGCACTTCGCGGACGAAGATTTTAAGGTGGTGTGGGTCAACCGGCCAAAAAAAATGACCAAAGGTGGCCCTTTATGCAAAATCAGCCTTCCTGCGTCCCTTTCGGGAACATTCGACTATATTTGACAAGAGCGGCATCACCCGACTTATTTATGATGAAAATTAAAATTTGATATTTTTTGGCTATTTTTGCAAAAGGGAGGTTGGACCCGATAAGGGTTGCCTACGTATTTCACATCTGGTGAGAATCAAACCAGCGTAGTTCGGGTAAAGAAAATAAACTGAATTTGAAAACAAGACTCTTATATTTTGCCATTCAAACAAAAAACATTTTTCTTTCATTCCTTTTTTCTTTTTTTTTCAAAAATTCGGCAGAGTTTCGACACTACTTGGGCGTTGGTTTGTTTTTTCCAAAAATAAGTAGTTATCTCTCTACACTGTTATTTTTCTCTTTTTCTCTTTTCACAAATTTCCAATATTCCTGATTTTCAGAAGCCGGTCAGCATGTAAGTCTGAAGCAAATAAATGTGTAAAACAAACAAGATGCAGCAGGATGGTCTTTTTCATTTCAGGTTACCTGTCCTAGATGGACCCAACCCCTGTGTTGAGTCCCCTAAGTCAAATGCAACATGATGCAAATAAGCATTCCTACTAAGGATCCGGCATGAAGCTGTGTTATTCTAGGTTCAAAACCTAGGTTTTTGTTCTAAACATGGCTTACCCGAGCGGACAGCTCGAGCCGGGGGGAGGGAGCGTACCGGGAATACAGAAGCTTCACTGTCTTAGCAACTTGTCTCAACCTCGTTCTAAAATTTGAGTAGACTCTATTCGGGACATGTTGAGATGGATATGTGGGTGTACCAGGAGAGATAGGATTAAGAATGAAACTATTCGGGACAGAGTGGGAGTAGCCTCTGTGGAGGACAAGATGCGGGAGTCTAGTTTAAGATGGTTCAGACATGTTAAGAGAAGAAGCATTAATGCTCCTCTTAGGAGATGTGAGAGGTTGGCCATGGAGAGTGTGAGAAGAGGTCGAGGTAGGCCTAAAAAGTATTGGGGAGAGGTGATTAGGCAGGACATGACGCTGCTTCTGCTCACTAAGGACATGACCCTTGATAAGATGATGTAGAGTCGAGGATTAAGGTAGAAGGTTAGTAGATAGTTTATAGTTGTTCACCTGTAGTCTTAGTAGCATGCGTTTCCCTTCATATTCTTAGATTTTCATTATGTTATGTGGTTTTGTTCTCCTCAGTTATTGTATTCCCTGTTGCTATTATTTGGTACCACTTATCCTTTATCTCTCCCTTTTTCTTTTATCTTCCATCTTTCTTCCTTCCTTGCTTTCCCTTCTTCTTCTTGCCCTTCCTGAGCCGAGGGTCTATTAGAAACAACCTCTCTACCTGTATTAGGAAGGGGCAAGGTCTGTGTACAAACTACCCACCCTAGACCCCACATGCTGGGAACAAACTAGGTTTGTTGTTGTTGTTGTTGTTACTTTGTATTCAACATTTCCAAGCAATTCCAAATGTCACGACCCCCAGTTCGCCCTCCGTGAACTGTCGTGATGGCACCTAGTCCCTATGACTAGGTAAGCCTAACAAGTATGGAAATAAACAATTTGCGGAAGAAATAATTAAACCTAAAAAAATAACCGAATGAAACAGTATTGGAGAGGCCACTCGGCATACACAATATCAAGTTCTCAAAACCAACACATAAATCCAAGACCCGGAAACCCATGAATCATAAGCTAAGAAATACTACATAGCTCTAACTCCAGAATGTCCAACAAGAACTGAGATACAGAAGGGCTAATACTAAACAACAAGAATAGAAAGAGACTCCTCAGTCTGCGGACGCGGCATATATACCTCAAAGTCGCTATAGTAGTCGCCTCACCTCAGGGGTTGCAAGACTGAGTCGAAGTACCTGGATCTGCACATGAAAGACATGCACAGGAAGGGCATGAGTACACTACAATGGTACTCAGTAAGTGCCAAACCTAACCTCGGTTGGGTAGTGACGAGGAAGGTCAGAGCCTTACTGAGGTTAAATAAGATATAAGGTATAACAGTGTGAATTAAACAGTGTAAATAAGTAACACAGGTTATGAAGAACAGTAACAACTATTATAGAGGCAAATAAAACACAAAAAGAGAATACAGCTCAGCTCCAAGATAACAATTGGGGATCTCCTAAGATACCGTCCTGTAGTCCCCAAATATAAATATCAACAATTGAGGATCTCCCAGGATACCTTCCTGTAGTCCTCAAATATAAATATCATATCCAGCGGATCTCCCGGGTGCAGTCCTGTAGTCCAACTCGTAAATGCGCGGGGATCTACCGAAATACCACATCCGTAGTCCCAATATAAATACTCAGTACTGGGGAATGTACCGGATGCAATCCCCTAGTTCCAATATAAAAATGCAGGGGGATCTCCCGGAATGCAATTCTGTAGTCCCACACTAAACATACAGGGGAGCTCCCGGGATACCGTCCTGTAGTCCCAAAGAAAACTTACACAACAACAATAAGAACTCAATTCAATCAATTTCATACCAAGGTAAAAGCATATAATCCTAACCTAGCATGCTTCACATAATACAAATAAGGAAGTTAAGAGAAATAAAGCAGTTTAATGGAGTAGACATGCTTTTCTAGGCTAGAAGCAGGCTAAATGTCTAATAGTGTAAGCAAGAAAAGGAAGAACACAATTCAAGGCTATTTTTAATGAAAAATCAAATTTCGAACAATTAGCACAAGTACGCGCTCATTACCTCACGTACAAGGCATTTTAATTACCAGAATATCAATCCTAAGGGGAAAGTCTCTCACACAAGGTTAGACAAGACACTTACCTCGAACTGGCTCAAAATCAACCTTAAACCATGCTCTTGACACGAGTATCCAACTCCAAATGGCCTAAATCTATTAATTCAGTTTCATAATGTAAATAACACTTCAAGTAACTGATTCTACAATTAAATTCTAAGCTAATTCACGAAATGAGGTAAAATGACACAAACGCCTCTTGGGCCCACGTCTCGAAATTGTGTAAAATTTATATTTTCAGAATCCTCATACCCTCACGAGTCTAACCGTACCAAAATTATCCAATTCTAATACCATTTGGTCCTTCAAATCATCATTTTATATTTTTGAAAGATTTCACAAATTTTTTTCCCAAATTCCATCCTAAATCATGAATTAAATGATGAATTCAATGATATATTCATGTACTCTATCCAAATCTAAGTTAAAATCACTTATCCCGATGAATTTCTTAGAAAACCTTCGAAAAATCGCAAAAATCCGAGATTTCTAGGTCAAAAACAACTGATGTCACTACAAAAAAAAATAGCTTTTAGTGGCAATTATTTAGTGGCAATAAGTTAATTGCCGCTAATTTATTCCGTATAAGCCAGAATTAGTGGCAATTGAATATTTTCCGAGAATAAATAATTTTTACTCACAATTAGAAAAAGATTGCCACTAAAGCTTATGCCTTTTACTATTACTCTAACAAGTCCAAGAACGGAATCTTTTTTCACAATCCCTCCAAATTATTTTTAATTTCCCTCCTTCATATTAATTATGTATTTATTTTTAAATTTCTATTTTCATCGAGATCCTAGAGGAATGAAAAACGAAAATCAACCGAAACCTTAATGCTAAAAATTCATCTCTATTTCCTGTTGGATCCATTATTTTTGTACTTCATCGTTTACTTCTTCTTCTATCTCTTATGAGTGCCACTCAGCCAAAATTCATTATTTTATTAATAAATTAATGAAGAGAATTAAAATAGTTTGAGGCTTTATTGCTGTTGCATAGCAATTACAATTCTTCTTCTTCATCGTCACTCGAGGAACCGATACGGTGCTATTTTTTTGAAAATTGAAGAAGTCAAAAGTTGTGTCTCTGAGCTCAAGGTCCCTTCTAATTTTTTTTTTATGTATTCTGATAATTTCTAATGTCTATTAGGGATTTTTTAAATAATTTTGTTCATCGGGTACTTTGTGAATTATTATTAATTTTCTGAAGATTTTTTCCCATTGGTTTAATAGTTATGTTCTTTCGGCTGTTGAATTCATTGTTTTCAAAGAATGAAATTTGCTCTTAGAATATTATAGATCTGGAAAAAAAATCTTGAGAAACTACAGCTAAATGTAGTAGTAAGAAAGAAAGCTTTAAAATGTTACAGGATACAAAGAACTTTGGATGCGTAATTTCTCTAAATAGTCTACAAAGTTTGATTGTTGCTAACTTCTCTAGAAAGAAGAATTATAATTATTCTAATAATTGCCAATCAAATCAAATATGCAAACCGGAAAGCCAGTGTTGAAGTCTTAAGCAATATTTCCTCTAGGCATGTGAATGGAGCTACAGGTCTCAATTTATTCTTTTGATGTATTATCTAATAATATTATCCTCCTCAAACAAGGGGTTATTGGATAGTTTCATCTTAATTCTTCATTTAGGAGATAAAATAGATGAAAACTAAAAACTCGTCATGCTTTTACCTATAGCTTATGAAGAGGTTATTTGTTAGATGTATTAGATTATGTTTAATTTTTTTTATTACCGCTATACGATATCTCAATATTCTAGAAGTTATATATGCACATATGAAATTTGTTCTAATTGGATTTCTAGAAAAATATAGCTCTTAGGAGAGTTAAAGACCGGAGATAGTGAGTTTCATTATTGTGATCAGTGATATGCTGTTTTATTCCCCTTCTTGCACAGATAGATTAGAAACTATTACAAGATACTAGGAAAGTTGCTTATAGTGTAGTGCAAAAGCTAAATAGTAATCTTCTTATACTGTTTCATGAAACTTGAAAGCTTAAAAGATTTGTTTTCTTTCCATGTTGTTGCTGCTGCAATTGATGAATAAGTTTCTTGCTATTGACCGTTGCTTAGTTGATCTTCAATAGGATTAGTTTTATTGAATTGATCTTGTTTTTCTCTTCAAGATTCTTATGTCTATATCAATAAGATGATGTTCGACAGAGGAAACTAGTTTGTAACTTCTAACTTGATTATCGGCACAAAGGTTGGTGTTCTTAAGCCCACATTGGAGGTTGTTTATACATTATAATATACCTAAGATACTTATCTGGTATTATTTCCTAATGTATTAATATTTATACTAGGTTCTTGATGTAAATAGCTGCCATGAACAAGCAATATAGACACCATGAATGCCATTTCAAGGTAAAAATTCCTTTTATTTTTTCTATTTGAATGTATGTTGCTTACCTTTGTTCCGCAACTTGTTATCTCTATAATATCCATGTTAGAATAAGAGAAATATGTTGTTATTAAATCCTTTCTTTCAGTCACGTTGCTAGTTTGTTAGGATAGCGATTTTAATCAATTCCCACATGTTTCAGATTATTTTGAACTAATAAATTCTTTAACATGATTGGAGCGGTGATGTAATATGTTGGCGAATGAAATATGAATTGCTTTTTTTCCTCTTCTTTTCTTTATCCACTTCCATTTACATTTTATTTCTGCATTGTTTTAATTTTATTGTTCATCCTTTTCATCCTTCTTGAGTTCGATCAGTAACATTTGCAAAATTGAGTTTTCCGACATTACCTTAGTGATGTGAACAAACTTTGGATAATTAATTTTAAATAGTTATTTCTCCCACAATCATATATTTATACATGTGTATTCGTCATAGTCACTATTTATTGGACACTATTCTTTTATCTTCCAGCTTCTTGGTGTAATTTGCTCGAATCCATTGGTGTATGAATGAAATATATGATAATCTATCTTCTAATTATAGTTATGAAGATTACAAGGATGGTTCTATAACTAAGGTGAGAAAGATCAGAAGCGCCAAAGCTGATATTGCTTCTCCTAGTTCGACTCCAGCAGATATCAAGTACCAAAGCGGGAAGCAGAGACACTATGAGAAATACAAAGTTGGAGGCATGGAGACCTCTGAACCTCCTTCTGGTGGTAAAAAGACAACATATGGAAAACTTCCATTAAGGTATTTGAAGGGTACTCTGTTTCTAATTTCTTACAATCTTATCCGTATTTGTGGTTCTAGTGACATCTTATTTTGCCTTGAAATTTCAAATAATTTCTATTAAAAAAGGTAGGAGGATATTTTTATGTCATGCTTGACACACGTTGCATACAATGGGTATTATTTCATAATCCCGTTGTTAACTTTTAACTAGAACTTTCTTGAATTACACTTTAATTGTCCCAAAAAGAAATAAAAGAAAAGATTTTAGAAAGTTATATAAGAAAAGCTAAAAAGAAATTATCAGTATTTGTTTATCTTACTTCATTAAAAAAATTATCAGTATTTGTTTACTAGTAGGCATCAAACATTTATATACCAAACATACATCAATATTTCATTTTATTGACCGAAAGTAAATTTATAACGCATAAAAAAACAAGTAATGTTATCTATCTTATTAACCGGACATCTAAAAAATATAATTTTATTATAGTTTTAGCTTGGTCCGGATTCAGTTTAGATTTTTACCATTTACGTAGCTGCAGTTGAGTAGCAGTCTGAGCATGTGGTCTTAGTAAGCAGTTTTGTGAAAAATTAACTTAAAAAATGCTAGTTGTAAGATAATATAGATTATTGAGATACTCAAAGATTGACCTTCTGTTGTTAATGAAATTTATTTTGAGGTTCTTTAATTTTTCCATATTGTATTGGCTTGAAAGTCTGCATGCAAAACATATAAGGGAATGAGGAACATAATTCTTTCATAGTTTACACACGAAAACGTCAGAAGTTTCTGTGAGAGTGTTTAAGTCTGTTTGATTATCAGTTTTAAAGTAATTTTGTAATTATCACACTAGTCATAGCTTACCACTACAATAAAAGAAATACTTATTTCATGCTTTGATTTATTTCTTATGTACATTATGCAAGGTATAAAGGTCAAGAGACTAGTGGCGAGGGAGTATACAGCATGAGAAGGCAAACAACTATTCTTGAACACTTGACCTGAGATTAAATAGTTGTTCAGATATCTGGCATGTGGAGATTTCATCATGATCAAGAGTTGGAAAAACTTTAATGGCATCATTTATATATAATATTATAAATATTTTATAATGGCAGTTATTAGACGACAAATTACACTAGTTATTAGATACTAATATTTACCTTTTTGATAATGTTATTGACACTTTGAAATTATGAAATAGCAGATTTTCTTGTGAATTGAATAAATTGTATTAAGCATCTTGAGAATGATGATGATTATTATTGTAATTAAATTTTCATATGCATAATGTTCATAACATGTTATGAAAAGAACCTTTCTTAATGCTTACTAGCAATAAGAAAGTTCGTTAGGAAATCCTTTTTGCTGGCAATCAGATGGATTTTTACCAGTCGTAATGAAAGCCTTTACAAATATGAATAACAAAGACCAACTCAGAAATAGTTTTAGTGTCCATTACATATTGCGCTAAAAGGGCTGTTTTTACTGGCAATTACATAGGTCTTTACGAGATAATAATAGTCATAAAATGTATGATGTTGGATTTCTTAGAGGAGTTTTAATGGCCAATTTAATTGCTGATAAACAATTACTGCTAAAACTCACGCACTTTTAGCGGCAATAAAAGGGGTCTTTACCAGCATTTCGTGCAATGGCCGTTAAAACCTTTAGCGACGCTGGCAACACCGGCCAAAACTTAATTGCCGGTAAATAATTTAGCGGCAATTACAATTACCGCCAAAATGCATATTAATTGCCGCTAAAAGACCTTTTTGTAGTAGTGTGTCCGTACAGGTTTTGACTGCAGTGACAGACTTTAGTATTTTAACTTTCTCTACAGATGTTAAAATTTCAATTTCTTTAGCTTTCTGGAAGCTAGACACGAAGGGCTACAACTTTCGTTTTTGAATCATCCCAAATTCCTTGTAGATCAAACAATATGGGCTTCCGAAGTAGGACCAGTGAAATTTTCTTTACCGCAGACCGCACTGCATTTTATGCGGCCGCACAACCCCCACCACAGACGCACTGGATTTTGTGCAGACCGCACTGGTGGGTTCCGAGGCCTGCAACTCTTCTGGACTTGCAACAGCTATGATTTTTAGCCTAACAACATCCCGAAACCTACCCGGAACTCACCCGAGTCCCCGAAACTTCAAACCAATTGTACCAACACATCCCATGACATCATTCAAATTTGTTCAAAACTTCAGAATGCTCACAACAGCATCAAGTCACCAATTTAACATTGGATTCAAGCCCAAGAACTCTTATCTTATTCTTTCGATCAAAAAGTCTATCAAATCTCGTCCGAATGTTCTGAAATTTTGCAAGCACGTCACGTTCAACACGACGGAGCTAATCCAATTTTCGGAATTCCATTCCGACCCTCAGATCAAAATCTCACTATCGAACCGGAAACTTCAAAATTTGACCTTTCGACATTTCAAGCCAAAATTAGCCACGGACCTTCAAAACACAATCCGACCATGCCCCTAAACCCGAAATCACCCAACGGAGCTAACGGTACCATCAAATTTCCATTCCGAGGCCGTCTTCACACTATTCCGAATACGGTCAACTTTCCAATACTTAAGCTCTCATTTAGGGACTAAGTGTCCCAAAACTCTCCGAAACTAAATACCAAACATCCCGGCAAATCAAAATAGCAGAAATAAACTTGGGGAAAGTAGTTAATAGGGGATCGGGGTGTTAATTCTTAACACGACCGGCTGGGTCGTCAAATCCTCCTACACTTAAACATTCGTTCGTCCTCGAACGAGCATAGAGACATACCTGAAGTGAAGCTGCTCATGGCCCCAAACTGTTGAGCGACGCGCTAGAGCTCTAAACGACCGGTCGGATCATCACATCCTCTCCCACTTTAAATATACGTTCGTCCTCGAACGAGCATAGAGAGATACCTGAAGTAAAGCTGCTCATGGCTCCAAACTGTTGAGCGACGCGCTAGAGCTCTAAACGACCGGTCGGATCATCACATCCTCTCCCACTTTAAATATACGTTCGTCCTCGAACGAGCATAGAGAGATACCTGAAGTAAAGCTGCTCATGGCTCCAAACTGTTGAGCGACGCGCTAGAGCTCTAAACGACCGGTCGGATCATCACATCCTCTCCCACTTTAAATATACGTTCGTCCTCGAACGAGCATAGAGAGATACCTGAAGTAAAGCTGCTCATGGCTCCAAACTGTTGAGCGACGCGCTAGAGCTCTAAACGACCGGTCGGATCATCACATCCTCTCCCACTTTAAATATACGTTCGTCCTCGAACGAGCATAGAGAGATACCTGAAGTAAAGCTGCTCATGGCTCCAAACTGTTGAGCGACGCGCTAGAGCTCTAAACGACCGGTCGGATCATCACATCCTCTCCCACTTTAAATATACGTTCGTCCTCGAACGAGCATAGAGAGATACCTGAAGTAAAGCTGCTCATGGCTCCAAACTGTTGAGCGACGCGCTAGAGCTCTAAACGACCGGTCGGATCATCACATCCTCTCCCACTTTAAATATACGTTCGTCCTCGAACGAGCATAGAGACATACCTGAAGTGAAGCTGCTCATGGCCCCAAACTGTTGAGCGACGCGCTAGAGCTCTAAACGACCGGTCGGATCATCACATCCTCTCCCACTTTAAATATACGTTCGTCCTCGAACGTGCTAAGAACTGTGTTGGGGTTGTTCGAAATTACTGTTTAACACCCTGAGCACCTACCCGTGCTACCACAACTCAGCTGGGTACCATAGCTCGATCAATCTGAAGATATCCTTTTTCACTTAAGCAAATAAGCCTTAGAGCATAATTCCTACACCCAGAATTCTCTACCAGGCCGGTTCCAACATACACTCACCGCAATAACTACCTGCAACACCAAAACATGACTGCATAGATTAGCTGAATTAACACCTTGCGCCACTTTACTCACATGACCAAAATAACATTCTCTGACCAAATTAGTCAAAATTCCACGAATCTGATGCTCCGTGGCTGAATCAACCTCATGACCTACATAGGTCTTGCTCTAACTCTTACAATACTGCCAAGACGGAAGAGGTGTGTAGAAATTCATACCCAACTGCCGAATCAACAAATCATTGGGTCTATACTCTTGATAAGAACCATCACCTCATCTTGAACCAAATAATGGTCTTAGCTCCTTAATATACTTCATATAATCAGATTGCACTGATCCTAAATCCAATGATCTCGTCTCACCTAGTACGAATCGCTCAGGCAATAAGCCACCCCGAACATGATCAAAAGTCTCATATGTTGCCAATAGGCTATGAACTCAAACGTGACAAAAGGAAAACGAACTCTAGAAGGAACTACTCAACTCACGCACTAATATGAACTTTCCTTAGAAAATAGGAAGCAAGGCATACAAAAATAGCATATAGAAAACTGTACTCAACATCACACTGTTGCGGCGTGCAACCCGATCCAAATAACATACCTATGGCGGCATGCCACCCGATCCACACATAGAATTCACATAAGGAGATATACGTCGAGCTAAACAGCTCATTATAACAAAATTCCGAATATCGGTCACAAGCACGCTAAGTGCATAATACCATCCCTGTGGAGACATATAGTGCCATAGGCTACAAAACTCAAACATAACTGAGGTGCGATATTCGATCTAAACCTCGAGAGCCATCCTGCTCATATAACATCATCTCTACGCGGTACCTCAACACATAAGAAAATCATCAAGCCATCCCGCAACTCATACGGTGCAATAAATCATTACATGAAATAGCTGACGATGAAATAGTACCCTGATTATTTGTCAAAGGAGAGCATTGCTCAAATGTACACATCTGGCCTGATATAGAGCCCATATTCACATTTAGATCCATACATAGACCTCAAGCGGATTTCGATCACTCTGAACTAGGATAATAACCTTTCGAATGTCCATAATAACATTTTTTTTTCTCATAACACACGAGAACTATCATCATAACTGGGGCAATACTCCACGGTCCACAACCCAATAAGTCGAGTGCCCTCCAAGCATAAATTCTCAAATTAATGATATCACCACCGTTTTCATACTTGGTTTAAATATTCAATCAATCAAGTGACTACATGCCACACTTATACAATCTTTCTGTGGGGCACGCTCTAACGACCTTTTGTAATAGACAGCAAATATGCGTATCTATACCACCAGCCGCACTAACTCTGAGAAAGCGTTCAAGAATCCATAACCAGGATGCAAGGCCTTTTTCACAAAACACCAATCTCAGGTGATACTGAAGACGATGCCCACTTACTTTAAACATCGAAACTCCTTTACTGCTCATCCGAGCTCGCGACATCCTTGTCAACACCGAACTGCAACCTTGATCCTCACTTCAAATTCCACACCACACACTGCACCAACATGCCAATATATAATAGAACACAATTTTCATCATAACTCCGTAACCACTAATAGATTAACACTTCATCATATAAAACTTTTCACTTAACTTACTTCAAGAGATTTATAGCAACACACAGGTGAATTCTCATAACCGTAGAATATGCAAATCTCTAAGTATTGGTCTAAGCCACCATAGCCCTTCTGGGATCTGCCTACACATGACAGGCCATAACAGTGGAATACTTCTAAATAACATCAAATACGACGGTCGACAAGCCTCACACGTGTCATCACAAATCACTTGCATAACTTGATCACGTTGAAGGAAATGATTAGTACCACCAATATGCCAATTCAACTATGGCTAACCAATCTATCTTCTTCCGAATTAATTCTTGATTGCCTTAGAAATAATAATAACTCCATCCAACACATAACACACTCCATCTGCACTCATCCTGAGTGACCTTGAATTACGAGACCATGCTATCTCAATCCCACGAACCATTTCATACCTCCCAAATGCTACACTGTGAGTCAAAACATCATAGAAAATTATGTGCCTCTTCTCATAAGATGCTACAAAGCTTGATTCTTAACCGTAGGCTCAAAATCATTAGGCACCACACTTTGCCCCTTTGAATCCACTAGGACCGTTGTTGAGAGCCACCCGCTCTGACTTGGCCCCGAATATAATCAACTCCATGAATCTTCTAGCATATGAAACCCTCTCGACGAAGCACCCGGCAGAATCACTTCCCTTGAAACCCGCCTCTATACAAGGCATAAATCTTGAATCTGAGCTCACTCTCTAGCTGCACAAGTTCGTTAACCCCTCATGGACATCAGTTAAATGTGCGGCAACATCCTTCCAATTCAAAGTTACGTTGTATCCTTCTTCATTCCAAGTAGCTCCTTTCCGTTATATCAAATATCCTATTGCATAATAGCCCATACTTCAAATTAGATCTATAAACCCCAATCATCAATCACTAAAATTCCAAGTAATTCCAAACTCTCCTTAAGGTGCGTAGTCATCCTAGCACAAAGCCCATATGCAAATTCACCACTCTCCCACTTTGGCTGAACTCACCCCTCTAATCGACCACTCGACCTTTGCTTCTTATACCTGGCCTTCTAGAAATTTTAACCACCGCCTGACACTCCCCACATGTCTTTCCTCATCCTTTGCTGCTCAGTTGTTGCCTTATTAAAATCTATCTTTGTAGCACTTGAACCCACAAATTGCTACTAACTTTAAACCTTTTCGGAGATCATCTTTCTCGAGCCGTCAATATTAGAAACACTGATTCAATCTTGAACCACCGCACCACGCGATATCCAACAGTCGTTTCTCTAATATTATTCCACAATATCCTACCCCAAGGGTGAATTGCAGAAGACCATAACACCGATGAACTTAACACATACAATCGAGGACGACGACACTACATTATAGATAAAAATTCCACCACGCTTGAAATTACCAAGTCTCGTTGCTCCATCACCCCAAATCTGGACACTCATAGGCCAATTGCTTTTCCGCCGCCGAAAGTGAAATATCATATCTCTGAATTGTGCACTGAGTAGATTTCCTTTCAACTCATTCACCGCCCCAACACATAGGCAAGTATCCTACTATCAAGTCAATACTATGTGATAACCAATCGCGAGCATCATCGAAACTTGTGCATAGCCTCCCAGCTCTTAGAAGCACAACTATCGATCCAAAATGATAGAAAAATCCTTCCGCAAAGCGACGACAATAGCTCACCCAACTATACAGGGAGAAACATCCCGCACCATATCTGTAGTACCATTACAATTCTTCAATTCTCGATTTATAACAAGCAGTTCACGTCGCGTAAGATTGACCAGGAAGAAAACAAGGGCAGAAGCCTCAAGGGATCAAGTTGCACGATGAGGAAATCAAGAAGTGGAATTTTCCTAAAAGTTACATAGCCTCTCGTAGATAAGAACAGACGTCTTCGTACCGATTAGCGAGATTCTAATAAACCGAGTTTTGATCCTTAACTCTTATGAAACTATAGCTCTGATACCAACTTGTCACGATCCCTAGTTCACCCTCCATGAACTGTCGTGACGGCACCTAGTCCCTATGACTAGGTAAGCCTAACAATTGCGGAAATAAACAATTTGCGGAAGAAATAATTAAACCTAAAAAGATAACTGAATGAAATAGTATTTAAGATGTCGTTCGGCATACACAATATCAAGTTCTCAAAACCAACAAATAAATCCAAGACCCGAAAACCCATGAATCACAAACTAAGAAATACTACATAGCTCTAACTCAAGAATGTCTAACAAGAATGGAGATACAGAAGGTCTAATACTAAACAGCAAGAATAGAAAGAGACTTCTCGGTCTGCGAACACGACAGATATACCTCGAAGTCACTATAGCGGTAGCCTCGCCTCAGGGGTGGTAAGACTGAGTCGAAGTACCTAGATCTGCACATGAAATGCGCACGAAGGGTATGAGTACACCACAGCGGTACTCAGTAAGTGCCAAGCCTAACCTCGGTTGGGAAGTGACGAGGAAGGTTAGGGCCCTACTGAGGTTAAATAAGATATAAGGTTTAACAGTGTGAAATAAGCAGTGTAAATAAGTAATAAAGGTTATGAAGAACGGCAACAACTATTACAGAGTCAAATAAAACGCAGAAAGAGAATACAGCTCAGCTCCAAGATAACAACTGGGGATCTCCCAGGATACCGTCCTGTAGTCCCCAAATATAAATATCAACAACTGGGGATCTCCCAGGATACCGTCCTGTATTCCCCAAATATAAATATCATATCCAGTGGATCTCCCGGGTGTAGTCCCATAGTCCAACTCGTAAATGTGGGAGGATCTACCAGAATACCACATCTGTAGTCCCAATATAAATAGTTAGTACCGGGGAATCTACCGTGTGCAATCCCGTAAATCCAATGTAAAAATGCAAGGGGATCTCCCAAAATGAAATTCCGTAGTCCCAAAGTAAACATACAGGGGAGCTCCCGGAATACCGTCCTGAAGTCCCAAAGTAAACATACACAGCAACCATAAGAACTCAATTAAATCAATTTCATACCAAGGTAAAAGCAGAAAATCCTAACCTAGCATGCTTCACATAGTACAAATAAGGAAGTTAAGGGAAATAAAGCAGTTTAATCGAGTAGACATGCTTTTCTAGGCTAGCAGCAGGCTAAATTTCCAATAGTGTAAGCAAGAAAAAGAAGAACACAATTAAAGGCTATTTTTAATAAAAAATCGAATTTCCAACAATTAGCACAAGTACGCGCTCGTCACCTCATGTACAAGGTATTTCAATTACCACAATATCAATCCTATGGGGAAAGTCCCCCACACAAGGTTAGACAAGCCACTTACCTCGAACCGGCTCAAAATCAACCCGAAACCACGCTCTTTCCACGAGTACCCAACTTCGAATGGGCCAAATCTATTCAATTCAGTTTCATAATGTAAATAATACTTCAAGTAACTGATTCTAGAATTAAATTCTAAGCTAATACATGAAATTAAGTAAAATGACCAAAATGCTCCTCCGGCCCACGTCTCAGAATTGGGTAAAATTTACATTTACAGAATTCTCATACCCTCACGAGTCTAACTGTACCAAAATTATCCAATTCCGATACCATTTGGTCCTTCAAATCATCATTTTACATTTTTTAAAGATTTCACAAATTTACTTCCCAAATTCCATCCCAAATCACGAATTAAATGATGAATTCAATGATAGATTCATGTGCTCTAGCCAAATCTGACTTAGAATCACTTACCTCGATGAATTTCTTGGAAAACCTTCAAAATATCGCTAAAATCCGAGTTCTCTAGGTCAAAATAATAAATAAAACTCAAAACCTCGTATTTATAGAGCACCCCCTGGATTTCCACCACTGTGAACAGCAAAAAAATGATTGCGGACCGCACAAAACTAGTGTTGTTCGCACAAAAACAACTGTTGTCCGCCCAGGTTTTGACTGCATTGGCAGGCTTTAATATTATGTCCATAACTTTCTCTACAGATGTCCCAACTATGATTTTTGTACCTTTCCGGAAATTAGACACGAAGGGCTACAACTTTCGCTTTGGAATCATCCCAAAATTCCTTGGATATCAGAAGATATGAGCTTCCGAAGTAGGACCAGTAAAATATTCTGCACCGTGGACCACAATGCATTTTGTGCGGCCACACAGTCCCCACCGCGGACACATTGGATTTTGTGCGGACTGCACTGGTTGCTTCCGAAATCTCAAAATCTTCTGGACCTATAACAACTATGATTTTCAGCCTAAAAATATCCCGGAACCTACCCGAAACTCACCCGAGTCCCCGAAACATCAAACCAATTATACCAATACATCACATGACATCGTTCAAACTTTTTCAAAACATCGAAACGCTCACAACAACATCAAATCACCAATTTAACATTGGATTCAAGCCTAAGAACTCCAATAACTCTTAACTTATGCTTTGATCAAAAAGTCTATCAAATCTCGTCTGAATGACATGAAATTTTGCAAGCACGTCACATTCAACACTACAGAGCTACTCCAACTTTCGGAATTCCATTCCGACCCTCGGATCAAAATCTCACTATCGAACCAGAAACTTCATAATTTGACCTTTCGGCATTTCAAGCCTAAATTAGCCACGGATCTTCAAAACACAATCCGACCATGCCCCTAAACCTGAAATCACCTAACGGAGCAAACAAAACCATCAGATTTCTATTTCGACTCCGTCTTCACACTATTCCGACTACGGTCAACTTTCCAACACATAAACTCTCATTTAGAGACTAAGTGTCCCAAAACTCTCCGAAACTCAATACCGAACATACCGGCAAATCAAAATAGCAGTAATAAACAGCAATTAATGGGGGATCAGGGCGTTAATTCTTAAGATAACCGGCTGGGTCGTCACACCAAAGCATCATAGGAAAGAGTAAAACTAATACTATTTTTGTGTCAATTACCATCTACTCATCTCTATGCATGTCAATCTAGTTTAGTTGTAAAGATGACTAGATTCGATTCTTTCCTGACTAGCATCACACAAGAACTATCAGTATTGGTATTAAAATTTGTTGCTATCATGATTCTAGTTGTCTCATATTGTCACGACCCAAAATCCACTAAGGGTCGTGGTGGCGCCGGACACCGCTGTCAGGCCAGCCAATTAGATTACCGATTTAAAAATTCTTTTTAAATACATCAAATTCCAAAATTTTTCCTTCCATTTTCACAAATAAAGAGGTTTTTGCTTCAATTCAAATTAACAATAACAATTAAATCAACTTTTTCGAAAACCATCACAGAACCCGGTGTCACAAGTGCATGAGCGACTACTGATAATGAAATAAGATACAACCTCTGTCCGAAATACAATGGACAGGAAATAAATAATCAAAGTACAGAAAGGAATTACACTAGCTGCAGGTCACCTCGCAATTTGCAGCTCACCTAGTCCCTGAATCGTCCGTGCTGCTGCGCCCAGTAGGCCGCTAAAATGAAATATACCTGTGCAACAAAATGCACAGAAGTGTAGCATGAGTACGTAATCAACGTGTACTTAGTGAGTGTCCCGTCTAATCCCGAAGGGGTAGAGACGAGATGGTCAACTTTGACACACTCTAATGGTCCAATGATCATTTATCCTCATTACACATATTATTCCGTGGATTTATTCTTTATAGACATGATTATAATCAAATAGAGGAAACAAATAAACACGTGGTTCTTTCATAGGAAAATTTCCCGAATTTCTCTTTAAAACATAATCCAGATATGTTTAAGCCTTAAAGGGGCAACAATAACTTAATCAAGTTCAGGCAGCAACACAGGCATGCGCAAATTATACCGAGGCGACGCCCCGATCCAACAGAAATAAATGTGCACTTGCCGAGGGTCGACGGCGCGCCTATAGATGCATCTAATAATCTGCCGAGGCGTTCGGCCCGTTCCTGAATAACACACACAGACAGATAAACAGTCAGGAAGTCATCGTAGAGCATATATCCAGGAAAAGTCAATTCTCTTTTATTAATTGAGAAAAACGAAGTTTAATTCTTTTGAACTTTGTTTACTAATCAAAGGTGGTTTAAACAATTCAAGTCATTAATGAGTCCATAATTCATTCAAGTATAGCATGCTTTCTGTGTCCTAATCTACCCGGACAATAGCATAATAGTAGCTACGCACGGACTCTCCTCACCTCGTGCGCACGTAGACCCCACAACGAGGAGCACATAATCAATTTAACTCACATATGGGGTAATTTCCCCCTCACAGGATTAGAAAGGACACTCACCTAGCTCCGAAGACTAGAAATCGGCATTCTACATCCTCCCGAAGGCTTGAACCAACGCACAATGCACCCAAACTAGCCAATTAACGACAAACTAATGAGAATATACTCAAATACTTGTTAACA
>MU766122.1:15019-48650 GCA_026770625.1 Nicotiana glauca | reverse complement strand
GTATATATATTTGTAGTAAAACGAATAAATGATATATACGATTATAGGTGAGATTCAAAGTCTCTCTATACGTGTTATGAAACAACCAAAGTAAGTCATAAGAAAATAAAGGGGTCAATGTAGGCAGTGCTTCTTAATTTTTTACCTTTGTTCATTGTTCTTTGTTGATTAACCAGCTTTTAAATCTTTCAATTTGATATTAGAGCTAGATGAGTATAAAGATGTCTAAGGTAATTTAATTTTAACCTGTAAAGTCTGTTGTGGGATGTGTTAGTTAACAACAATTAAAGATCATTAGGGTGAGAAGTAAAAATTTCTTCAGTTTAAAGAAATAGGGTTGTAAATGTAGGCAGTACCTTTACTTTTCCCTTTTTCTTCTTCTTTGTTAATAAATATGATTTTTAATCTTTCCTTCAATCTGGAAAAAATATACTATTAGTTAATGACCCCCTTTTCCAAGCGGATTCATCCAGGTTCTTAGCATCCTCAGCTGATTCGGGGATCACGGAGATTTGATCACAAAGGAGTAATCGATCTTGGAGTTAGGGTTTCGGGAGGAATATCGGAACAGGGAAGAAGAGGAGAAGCCGGAGAAGATATAGAAGAGAAGAGAGATAGCGAGAAATGTGAGGAGGAAAAACAGTACTGGATATCTAGGTTTGAAGGTACTGGAGGGCTAGCTTTTTAATTAGTTTTGGGTTGTTAATTGTATGAATTATTTTGTGGCTAGCTATTGTCATTAGTTTTTCCCTGGTGGCTACAAATAAAGTTTGCTCTTTTTTTGTGTGTATTAGTACATGTTGATTTTGTAGAATTTGGTTGATGGACTATAATTAGCCTGAAATTTTGTAGGTCCACAGAGAACACCTAGTGACTAATACTATGGCTTCCCATGAATTTCAGGTTAATTTCTTTGCGTTTTTGGGTCGTGCAACACGAATTTATAATTATATCCATTTTTTCTTGCGTGTTAATACATGTTGATTTTTTAAAATATGGTTGACGGACTCCGATTGGATTGAAATTTGATAGGTTCACACGAAATGACCTAATGACCAATATGTTGATTCCTGGTTATTATCCTGTATTTGTAAATAATAATTCTGGAGAAAATAAAGTTAGCATATAAACGTAAATATAAATAAAATAGTAATTAATTCGAGCCCACTGAATTCACACTGTTTCCTTAAGGAATTTAATCCCCTCCTAGTACCCAAGGTTATGGATTATTTCCTCCCAGGATAGAACGAATTACACACTGGTGTAGCGGTACTTCAAACTCCAGTATTTCAGCGAACACAAAGTTCGGCAGCAAATCACACTTACATATGCTTTGTTTGTAGTTAAAAACAATGCAGAATAAGGGAGGACAACTCAGAAGTCGAATGGAAATTCTGAGAGGAAGGAATGCAATGTATAGCCAAACATTGAGAGCAAATCAGATTGCTCGTTGCTTTCTGTCCGTTTTCTGTCTTTGAACAAGCTGCCATCACCTTTCTTTTATAGTGTAATCAGTTGGTAGACACACTATAATGGAGGAAGCACTCATGGTGGCTGGAGCACTAAGCATTAATGGAGGAAGCACTCTTGGTGGCTGGAGCACTAAGCCTTTTAATTAATGTTCACGGATTGAAAAATATCCGTTACAAATACGGATAATATCACGTTAATATTCATGATTAACAAATAAATTTGGTCCAAAAAATTAATCAATTAATCGATCATTTGACCAAATCCAAATCCGAATCCGAATCCGAAGCCAAAGCCAAATCCAAATCCGAAGCCGAGCCGAGCGAGCGACGACGATAGCGTGAGGATTGCCTTCTTCCTAACTCTTTAAGAGAGTTACATGAAGTGCATTCATATATAAACCCACCAAAATTCTTTTTCTCTACCAATGAGGGACAATGTCTCATTAAAAGGAGAGGAAAACTTAAATGTTTACTCAAAAATTTCATTTTCCCTCCATTTCCCATTCACCCTCTTTTTAATACTTTTTTCATGTTAAAAAGAAACTCAACAATCCCCCACATGAATGGTGAATGGCTATATCATGGAAGTATGCATGAAAAACTTGTGTGATTCGCAAGCAAGGATTAATTGCATCTGGATAAGTAGGTTTCCCTTTGAACTTTCCGTACTGAACTTATGTCGGATATACTCGGTCGATCGGTAGATTTGATATCTTTGAACCGTCGAACTTTAGTGTATACCTAGACAACCATAAGTCACACAATCAACTCTTAACCGTCTTTGGTTCTCATTGTTGTGTTCGTTTCAGCCATGAACACCGCCTGGTTTCATAAGTGCGTAGAGAATTGGCCTTGAAAAATTCTTCTTGAAGCGACTAACACTTCATACTTACATAGGTGATTCCTAAACGTGTCATCCCGTAGATACATTATTTGATATACCACGTATCAAATTTAGAAATCATTAAAAAGCCTTAATGTTTTATCCTTGGCACTGAACATTGTCTCATCACGAGAATGGACCAAAAATTTTGTTGACAATGTTGAACTGTCATTAATGACTTTGTTTGTTCTCCTTCAACCTAGATCTTGGGATCTCCAGTCTTCTAGGTAGAGTTACCGCCACAATGACTTGTTCTCGGGCATAGTCCCATTCCCCTCGATGATTTCTCAACTACCTCTCTAGTTAGGCCTTTTGTAAGTGGATCCGACATATTATCACTTGACTTTACATAGTCAATCGTGATAATTCCTCTAGAGAGTAATTGCCTAACGGTTTTATGTCTTCATCGTATATGACGAGACTTACCATTATACATAACGCTCCCAGCCCTTCCAATTGCCGCCTGGCTATCGCAATGTATGCATATTGGTGCCAATGGTTTGGGCCAAAATGGAATGTCTTCCAAGAAATTTTGGAGCCATTCAGCTTCTTCACCGGCTTTATCTAAGGCTATGAACTCAGCCTCCATTGTAGAGTGGGCAATACAAGTTTGTTTGGACGATTTCCAAGATGCCGCTCCTCCATCAATAGTGAATACATATCCACTTGTGGACTTCGAATCAGTTGAACCGATGATCCAATTTGCATCACAATATCCTTCAATCACCGCAGGATATTTACTGTAGTGCAAATCAAAGTTTTGGGTATGTTCTAAATATCTCAAAACTCGTTTCACTGCCACTCAATGAGATTGACCTGGATTGCTCGAGTATCGACTCAGTTTACTTATAGCATAAGCTATATCTGGTCGTGTACAATTTATGATGTACATGAAGCATCCCAACACACAAGCATAATCCAATTGTGACATGCTTTGGCCTTTATTCTTTGCTAATGCAAGATTCACGTCAATTGAATTCTTTGCAACTTTAAAGCCCAAGTGCTTGAAGTTTTCAAGTACCGTCTTAATATAATGAGATTGTGACAATGTCAGACCTTGAGGAGTCTTTTGGATCTTAATCCCCAGAAATAAATCCGCAACTCCCAAGTCTTTCATATCAAACTTGCTAGTTGGCATATGCTTAGTGCATTTATGTTGGTAATGTCATTACTCATTATCAGCATATCATCCACATATAGGCAAAAAATGACTATGTGATTTGGAACATTTTTAATCTACACACATTTATCACATTCATTTATCTTAAAACTATTTAACAACATTATTTGATCAAATTTTGCATGTCATTGTTTGGGTACTTGTTTTAGTCCGTAGAGGGACTTAACAAGTCTACATACCTTCTTTTATTTTTCTGGAACCACAAACCCTTCAGGTTGTTCCATATAGATTTCTTCCTCCGAATCCCCATTTAAGAAGGCTGTCTTTACGTCCATTTGATGAATTTCAAGACCATAAACTACAGTTATAGCTACTAGCAGTCGTATAGACGTAATTCTCATTACAAGAGAATATGTATCAAAGTAGTCAAGACCTTCTCGTTGTCTATACCCTTTAACAACAAGTATTGCCTTAAATTTATCAATAGTGCCATCATCTTTAATTTTTCTTTTAAAAATCCATTTACTACCCAAAAGTTTATTTCCAGGAGGAAGATCAACCAATTCCCATGTATGGTTATTCAATATGGATTTTATTTCACTATTGGCTGTCTCTTTCCATAACAATGATTCCGAAGAAGACATAGCTTCTTCAAATGTTTGAGGCTCATTCTCCAATAAGAAAGTCACAAAATCTGATCCAAATGAAGTAGACGTTCTTTGACGTTTACTACGTCTTGGATCCTCCTGATTAAATGTACTTTCTTTTGTTTCTTCCCGAGGTCGTTTAGATCCTTCATCAATCGACTCGCATTCCTTTTTATACGGATATATATATATATATATATATTTTCAAAGAACTCAGCATTATCTGATTCTATAACCGTATTATTATGAATGTCGGGATTTTCTGATTTATGAACCAGAAATCGATATGCTTTACTATTGGTCGCATATCCTATGAAAACACAATCAACGGTTTTCGGTCCTATTTTTACCCTTTTGGGTTTAGGAACTTGCACTTTTGCCAAACACCCCCACACTTTCAAATAATTCAAGTTGGGCTTCCTTCCTTTCCATTTTTCATATAGAATGGATTGTGTTTTGCTATGGGGTACTCGATTTAGTATTTGGCTAGCCGTAAGAACGGCTTCCCCCCACAAGTTATGTGGCAATCCAGAACTTATCAATAATGTGTTCATCATCTCCTTTAATGAACGATTCTTTCTTTATGCAATCCCATTGGATTGGGGTGTGTAACGGGCCGTTGTTTAATGAATAATTCCATATTCTAAACATATTTGTTCAAAAGGAGATTCATATTCACCACCCTTATCACTTCTTATCATTTTGATTTTCTTGTTAAGTTGCGTTTCAACTTCATTTTGTATTGCTTGAATGCGTTTATTGCTTCATCTTTACTATTAAGTAAGTAAACATAGCAATATCGAGTATTGTCATCAATAAAAGTTATGGAATAGTTCTTTTCACCACGAGATGGTATTGACTTTATGTCACAAATATCTGTGTCAATTAAGTCTAAGGGATTTGAATTCCTTTCAACCGACTTATAAGGATGTTTAACATACTTAGATTCCACACATATTTGACATTTTGATTTTTCGCATTCAAACTTAGGCAATACTTCCAAGTTAATCATCTTTCGCAAGGTTTTATAATTGACATGACCCAAACGTTCATGCCATAAATTATTTGACTCAAGTAAGTAAGAAGAAGCCGAAATTTTATTATTATTTTCAATAATAATTATATTCATCTTAAAAAGGCCCTCAGTGAGGTAATATTTTCCTACGAATATTTCATTCTTACTTATTACAACCTTGTCGGACACAAAAACGCACATAAAACCGTGCTTAACAAGAAGTCCAGCAGAGACTAAATTATTCCTGATCTCAAGAACATGAAGGACGTTATTCAAAGTTACCACTTTGCCGGAAGTCATTTTCAGAAGTATCTTCCCACATCCTTCAATCTTGGCCGTTGCAGCATTTCTCATAGAAAGTGTCTCTTCGGTTCCAACAGGAGCATATGTAGAAAATGCTTCCCTTACAGCACAAACATGGAGGGTGGCTCCATAATCAATCCACCATTCCTTAGGATTGCCCACCAAGTTGCATTTAGAATGCATGGCACACAAGTCATCAATATCATCATGTTTTTCTACCATGTTTGCTCGACCCCTTTTCTTGTCTTTCTTACGAGCACGACACTGTGTAGATTTGTGTCCGGTTTTTCCACAGTTGTAGCAGTTTCCACTGAACCGCTTCTTGCTTGGTTGTATTTCAGACCGGAAGCCTTCTTTCTCTTTTTGTTATCTTCGACAATATTTGCTCCCATTATTATTGAATTTTCACGGCCTCTCCTTTCAGCAGCTTTATTGTCCTCTTCGATTCTCAACCGAACAATGAGATCTTCAAGGGACATCTCCTTTCGTTTGTGTTTCAAATAATTTTTGAAGTCCTTCCACAATGGAGGCAACTTCTCAATTATTGCTGCTACTTGGAATGCTTCATTGATGACAAGACCTTCAATGAAAATTCCATTAGTAAAAATACTAAAAATTTTACTTTCAATACCATTATTCATTTGAAATATACCTTCAGCAAGTAGATCATGAATAATTACTTGCAATTCCTGGACTTGGGTAATAACAGACTTGTTATCTACCATTTTGTAGTCCAAAAATTTTGTGGCGACGAATTTCTTCATCCCGATATCTTCTGTTTTGTATTTCTTTTCAAGTGCATTCCACAGTTCTTTTGACGTCTCCACACTACTGTAGACGTTATACAGATTATCCTCCAGTTCGCTAAGAATATAATTCTTGCACAAAAAGTCAGAATGCTTCCACGCCTCAATCACGAGAAAGCTTTCATTGTCTGGAGTTTCGTCGGGCAGATCAGGAACATCTTTCTTGATGAACTTCTGTAGAAATAACGTAGTCAAGTAGAAGAACATCTTCTGCTACCAGCGCTTGAAATCAATCCCGGAAAATTTTTCGAGTTTTTCTGCCGGTGCCAACGCCGGTGTTCGGCTTGTTGATGAGTTGGCAGTCATCATCGGAACAGCTTGGTTTCCGCTTTTATTTGCCATATTTTCTGTAAAAATGACACAAACAAACGTTTAAAACTGAAGTTAAAAAATCAAGTAGATTTTAATCTACAACAAAATGCCACGAAGGCTTTACTCTCCAAAACGGGAGTACACAAAACCATAAAGGTTTTAGTTTCCAGAATAATTGGATAACACAAATATAGAAATAAAAATTATTAAATTCCTTAAGCTTGTTGATTCATGGTTATTATCCTGTATTTGTAAATAATAATTCTGGAGAAAATAAAGTTAGCATATAAACGTAAATATAAATAAAATAGTAATTAATTCGAGCCCACTGAATTCACAGTGTTTGCTTAAGTAATTTAATCCCCTCCTAGTACCCAAGGTTATGGATTATTTCCTCCCATGATAGAACGAATTACACACTGGTGTAGCGGTACTTCAAACCTCAGTGTTTCAGCGAACACAAAGTTCGGCAGCAAATCACACTTACGGATGCTTTGTTTGTAGTTAAAAACAATGCAGAATAAGGGAGGACATCAGAAGTTGAATGGAAATTCTGAGAGGAAGTAATGTAATGTATAGCCAAACGTTGAGAGGAAATCAGATTGCTCGTTGCTTTATGTCCGTTTTCTGTCTTTGAACAAGCTGCTGGCACCTTTCTTTTATAGTGTAATCAGCTGGTAGACACACTATAATGGAGGAAGCACTCATGGTGGCTGGAGCACTAAGCATTAATGGAGGAAGCACTCATGGTGTTGGATCACTAAGCCTTTTAATTAATGTTCAAGGATTGAAAAACATCTGTTACAAACACGGATAATATCACGTTAACATTCACTATTAACAAATAAATTTGGTCCAAAAAATTAATCAATCAATCGATCATTTGACCAAATCCGAAACTGAAGAAGCCGAAGCCGAAGCCGTAGCTGTAGCCATTGCCGAAGCCGAGCGAGCGACGACAACGACGACGACGGCACGAGGCTTGCCTTCTTCCTAACTCTTTAAGAGCTACATGAAGTGCATTTGTATATAAATCCACCAAAATTCTTTTCCTCTACCAATGAGGGACAATGTCTCATTAAAAGGAGAGGGAAACTTAAACTTTTACTCGAAAATTTCATTTTCCCTCCATTTCCCATTCACCCTCTTTTTAATACTTTTTTCATATTAAAAAGAAACTCAACACAATAATCATCCTTTCGCGATGAATTTTGAATTCATTTTTTTAGCATTTCTAGGTTGTGCAATACGAATTTATAATTATATCCATTTTTTCGTGCGTATTAATACATGTTGATTTTTTAGAATTTGGTTGACGGACTCCGATTGGACTGAAATTTATGTCCACACGAAATGACCTAATGACCAATAGTTATCGCTTCACCATGACTTTCGGGTTCATTTTTTAGCATTTCATGGTCGTGCAACATGAATTTATGATAAATCTATTTTTTCTTGAGAATTAGTACATGCTGATTTTCTAGAATTTGGTTGACGGATTCCGATTGGACTGAAATATAGTAGGTCAATAGGAAATGCCTAATGACCAATATTCTAGGGCTTTGTCGTAACTTTTGAGTTCATTTATGACTAATGGAAGGCCATTGTATCCTACATCTTCAGTTCTTCCTCCTCTATGTACTTTTCCTAAGAACCTTAAAATCTGTTGGGAACTCTGTGAAGAAGATTCAGCAGGAAATTGAAGACACCTATGGAAGATCTGTTGAGGTCCGTATCAGTTAGTCCTTTCAGGTAATTATTTCCGTGGTCAACAATTGTGTAAGAGGGATTTAACTACAAGGTCAAGTATCATTTTATGTATTTTGCCTAGATAATTTAACAACGCTCGAGCGGATTGATACAAGCAACTATCCGAAATGTGTGATGAAATTTCGCAGATTCAACAGTACATTGGAGACAGCTATGCAAAGATATGTTGAGATCCTTATCATTTAGAGATGTGTATTCATGTATCCTATTTATGAGATAAGTAATAACTTGTGACTGTCCTGTGCTATTTAGTGGTCTTTTAAAGTTACCCAACATCCGCAATCACAACCACCACTGTCGAATTACCGCAATCAACAATCACCAACACTATCCACATTAGTGGCGGACCCAGGATTTGTGGAAAATTTGAACCCTCTTTACCAACAGGCTAGGTATTTTACTTGTTTGAAATGGGTTCAAAATTATATTTATACCTTTACTTGTTTGAAAACAGCAAAAATATACCTATATATACAGTGTTATTTTTCGATGAAGCGGATTCATATGAACCCACTTGACTCCACGTGGGTCCGCCTCTGATCCACATGTTACAATTCATCATCACCAACCATCGTTATCACACAACCACAGTCACCACATCAACCTTCATTATCTATCGCCAATCATAGCTATCAACCACCACCACCATTAGCTATTGCTATTATTCACGGCAATTATTGGTTGCCACCACCAATGACCACTATCAACCACCATTATTAATCTTTATTGCTACCCACCGTCACTACTAGCGACTATTCATAACCAACATCACTACCTCAGTCGACACCCATAACCACCATCAACTACCATATTATTTCTTAAAAATATTTTATTGATATAGTATTAGATTTAATAGTATTTTAGGTTAATTTTATATTTAATTTTTAAATAAAGACAAGTTTCATATTGACGCGTAAGTATTTAGTATTCAGATTTGATAATACACATTTTAATATTTATAAGTGTATATGATTTATACATTTTAATAATTATAATAAAAATAAATGAGGCCTAGTCAGATCACTCGACTTAATTGAGGACATGGTAGCTATACTCTTAGTTGACAACATCACACGCCATGTCAATACTTTATTACTACCATAATTCCCCGTTAAAAAAATAGAGATAATACAAGAATTACCACATATATCCACCTCAAGCTTTTGTGCTGATTTCTTGAAAATATTATAACTTTTGGCATATTCGGCTAAACCCAGTAACTTTGGTCCAACCATGTATTTGTACGAAGATTTCAATGAATATATACAAATTATTAATTTAAAACTCAGTAACTTAAAAGGATTATAATTCCGAACTCGTAAGGTTGAGCTCCGCCTCGGTCCCCAATTTTACTTCAATAATGTCTATTGGTACAAAGATCAACTGCTCACTTTGAGAAGAAGTCAAAGAATGTAACGACTCGACCGGTCGTTTTGAGCAATTGCACGACGCTCGGTTGTTTGAGGGAATGGGTAGCTCCATATGATGTATTATGACTTATGTGAGTCGTCGGTGTTGGTTTTTCAGGTTATTCGGAATTACTTTGGAAGAATGATTCTCAACTTGAAGCTTTAAATTGGAAAGGTTTGACCAAATTTTGACTTTTAGTATTTGACCTCGGATTGGATTTTTTATGGTTCCGTTAGCTCTGTTGGGTGATTTTGGAATTCCGAGCGCGTCTGGATTGTAATTTGGTGGTCCGAGGTAGAATTTGGTTTGAAATGCGAAAATTGGAATTTTGGAAAGTTGGACTGAGAGTGGACTTTTTGATATCGGGGTCGGATTTTGATTCTGAAAGTTGGAGCAAGTCCATAATATCTATCAGGGTCTTTTTCACTTGTTTAGTAAAAACGAGTTTTTGGCATTATCTTGCAGGTGACGACAACGTCGAGTTGACGAAGAGAAAGAAATGTGACATGTGTGCAAAATTTAGGGTCAATCAGATGTGATTTGATAGGTTTCGACATCGAATATAGGAGTTGGAAGTTCTTAGTTTTATTAAGCTTGAATTGGTGTGTGATGCATGGTTTAGCACTGTTTGATGTGATTTGAGTGCTCAACTAAGTTTGTATATTGTTTTAGCACTTGATGGTACCTTTGGTTAAGGCCCCAGGGGCCTCGGGTAAATTTCGGGGTGAGTTTTGAGCGAGTTGGGGAATTTCAGCACTCTAATGTTGTTCCGGATCGTGGGGCGCGGACAGCACATTTTTTAGCGCCGTAGCACTTGAAAAATCGTGGGTCGTGGCAGAATTTCGCTGACAGCACAATTTAGTCCGCGGCCGCACTCCTGAAGAATCTTCAGGTTCGTTGATCCGACTTCGGAAGCCTATATCTTTTGATCTACAAGTAATTGTGAGATGATTCAAAAACAAAAGTTGTAGCTCTTCGTGTCTAATTTCCATAAAGGTACATAAATCATCAATTGATCTTCTGTAGAGAATATTATGGCCAAAATACCAAGGCCTATCAGTGCAGTCACTAAAAGAGCAGTCGCACCACTTTTTCGCGACCGCATGGGCTTGGATTTTAGCGGTCGCGCCTGGATTTTCGAGGACCGCATATTGGAGATGAGAGGGTGCACTATATATATGGGATTTAGGATATTATTTTACATTTTGGACCTAGGGAGCTCGATTTGTGGCGATGTTTCGAGGGTTTTTCAAGAAATTCATCGGGGTAAGTGATTCTAACTCGGATTTGGTTAATATACATGAATAAATCACTGATTTCATCATTTTATTAGTACTTTGAAGTGGAAATTTAGAAAAAAATTGTGGAAATTTCATAAAATGAATTTTCAAGATTTGAATGTCGATTTGGAGTCAGATTTGAGTTAAACTAGTATGATTAGTCTCGTAATCGAATGGATTATCGAATTTTTTGACTTTGGTCAGATTTTGAGGCGTGGGCCCTAGGCCGTCTTTTGAGCTGAACTTTTGACTTTTGGCCTAAAGTTTAGTATTTTCTTATGGGATTGATTCCTTTAGCTCGTGTTGATTGTATCGAATTGTTTATGGCTAGATTCGGAGCATACAGAGGTCGATTTGAGGGGAAAAGGCATCGCGGAGTAGGATTTTGGCTTGCTCGGTGTCGGAATTAGCTTATTTCAGATAAGTAACTCTTCTAAACTTAGTGTTGAGGGTATGAAACCTTGAATTATGTATTACGTGATTGATGTTGAGGTGACGCACATGCTAGGTGACGGGCGTGTAAGCGTGCATCAAGTGAGTTGTGACTCTGTTGTTTCTAGGGCATCGAATAGTGGCCATATTTTATTGATATCTGTATTTTCACCATGTGATAAGATAAATGAGCTTTACATCATGCTAAATATTATGTTCAGGCTTTATGCTGATATTGTTGGGACCCATAGCAGTCGTTTCTTGCTGTCATATCATTGATTTTATTGATATATCGTACTCAGTCGCATTCATGCATTCATATCATATTTGAGTCTCAGTTGTTGTTTATTGATACATCATATCATTGTTCCGGGTCAATTTTCATAACATTATGAGCCTGTGGGTGAGACTGGAGAGTGATGATTGAGTGAGACCGAGAGCCTGATTATGAGTGACAGTTATGGGATCGGGCTATACGCCGCAACAGATTATTTATTATGACTTCATTGGCTAATTATAGCGCTTGGGATGAAGGAGCCCCTCCGAAGTCTACACACCCCTAGTGAGTGCGGATGTTATTATTAAGGGATGGATTTCCCTGGACATGGATTTGTGAGAAGTATTGATATATGGAGATGGATTTCTCCATAGGGATGAATTTCCCTTTGTCCTCGGTACCGAGTGACGTCTAGTCATTGTAGAGTATGTTCTGAGATGGATTTCTCTGGGCCGTATGGGCCATATACGGTACTAGGTGGCTGAGCAATTATATATTATTGAGGGATGAATTTCACTGGGAATGGATTTGTCTGAAGTACTTGATACCTGGAGATGGATTTCTCCATAGGGTTGGATTACCCTTTATCCTCGGTACTGGGCAACTTATAGTCAGTGTTATATATGTTCCGAGATAGATTTTCCTGGGTCGTATGTGCCATATACAGTACCGAGTGGTTGATTGGGATGTAATGAGGGTGAGTACTCTGAGAGTGTGAGTACATGATTCATCTATGAGGTATATGGCATTGGCATGCATATATGGCATGCATGCATAAGTCTCATTTTTTCTCATGTTGTACGGTATCACATTATTCATGACATTTTGCATACATTGATATGTGGTTATAGGGAGGTGTTTCACACTTGTTATTTGAAAAAGGGAATGAAACATGCTTACCTATTGTGGAAAGGTTTTCAGGAAAAAATTACAGTTTTCAATACTTACTCCTATTTTAACGATTGCGGTAGAGGATTTGGGCTTTCATTACACTTGAAAAGTGGAATTGTTTTTCAGAAAAATATGAAAAGGTTGAGCACTTTATTTCTAAGCTATTTCTTTATTTATTTGTTCTACACTGTATGAATTACTATTGGTTATTGTGTTGGACCTGACATATGTACCAGCTCGTCACTACTTTCAACCTGAGGTTAGGATTTTTACTTTTTGAATACATGGGGTCGGTTGTACTCATACTGCACTTCCTGCACAGTTTATGCAGATCCCGGATGTCAATGTTGCTACGTTCGATGGTTGCTGGATTTAAAGGCGTACCCGTGTTCCTGCTATAGTTGCCTCTTGTTCACGATAGCCTAAGACTATAAAATTGTGTTTATGTACTTTTCAAAGAGAAGATGTGTTTTTCTTCGTATCAACTTTGTAAACTCTATTCTTAAAAGCTCATGATTTGTACTACCAGTCCTTGAGAAATGTAATAGATCAAAATAATTTATTTATGTTTAATTGACTTATTAACATTATTGAGTTTGGATAGTGATTAGTTGCCTTACCTAGTGAGTTGGGTTAGATGTGATCACGATTAATGAATTTTGGATCGGGACAAAGAAGATTGCTTTAACGTTGTTTGTTGAAACAGACTAAAGTTTACTTCCAACAGCTAGCCTTCTTTAACGTTTTCTTTTTGCCGTGTCAGCAACTTAATTGCCTCAAGGAAAAAGAAAGATATGAAACTCTCACCGCCACTCATTTAGAAATTGAATGTTGGTACTTTGTATATATTTGATTTATATGTCAAAAGAAAATACTTTCTTCTTCCCAATTTATGCGATAATGTTCGGATTTAGAAAGTTAAATGAGTTGTTATTTGACCATAATTTAAATATATTAATTATTAAGATGTATAATATTTTTTACGTAATTTTTAAATATATAAATTTTATTTTAAAAAATTTAAAGATACTAGTTAAATGTACTGTCAAACTTAACAAGTTTGGATCTCGAAAAGAAAAAAAGTATCACGAGACATAAGAAGTACTACCACTTAGCAAAATAAGGGTACTGTTTCACTTCACGGGAAGCACCTGTATTGCAGTCATTTAGAAATTGAATAAAGGATTTCCTTTGCTAAAATTTTGACCTCTTTTCTTAGAAGTTCATTGGTATTTCAAATGAATATAAATCAAACTTCCCTACCTAATGCTCTCATAGAAACTTTCTTTTCTTAATTAAGTTAGGAAAATAGGGACCTTTATTCTTGAAAATGAGAATTTTATTCACCTAGAAATTACAAAAGGAATACTGAAAAAGAGAATTTTATTTACGCCAAAACAGTGATGTGATTTAAAATATTAATTGAAGTTTCCTTAGTATGACTTTTGAGAAGCAAAAAGTGACAAACATTTTAATTAGGAACAAAAAGTCTAATTAACAGTTTAAATATATATTTTTGGGACTATAAGTATAATTAAAACTAAAGCTGGGCTTCCAGCTGGTTGGTAGAGACAAGAGAGTGGACCAAGCTGGACATGTGATAAAAGCTAACTTGTGAGAAATTACACACTTAGAAAAAAGAGGTTCTGCCTTTTTCTTTATGCACAAACTCCCAATTGCATCTCATACACATTGAGAGATATTCTGCTTCTTCTCTCTGCAGAAACATTCCCATTTTTATCACACACTTAATTATGGCTTATGCTGCTATTACTTCTCTTATGAACACCATACAACAATCTATGCAACTTACTGGACGTAATTTGCAATCGTTCTATGAAAAACTTGAATCCATGAGATCTATTATGGAGAAACCCTGTAATATAACAGAGGATATTGAAGCACTGACAAGCTTGGAAGCTGAAATCCTCGAGGTAGCATTCAGCGCAGAAGATAAGGTTGACTCGAGATCAATAAACGTTATTTGTTTAAAAACACAAACTTTACGGAACAATGCTTTTTGGAAACTCTGTTGTTGCTTGGAACAAGCGATAGAACGCATTGATTCATTCATGAAGCAGTGGATGACAATACAGGACTGGTACACTAATATCAAAGGTTTGAAGGCACAAAAGTTTTCTATAGCCAGTATACCTGAACGAGCTGTAGAGCCCGAGAATATTATGGTTGGCCATGAAATTGAGTTCGAGATGATGCAGGATCGACTTGCCAGAGGATCAAGCGAACTAGAAGTTGTCTCGATTGTAGGGATGGGCGGCATTGGTAAGACAACTTTAGCTAACAAGCTTTACTCTAATCCATTCAGTATGCCTCGCTTTGACATTCGTGGAAAAGTTACTATTTCACAAGAGTATTGCAAGAGAAATGTACTACTAGGACTTCTTTCTTCTATCAGTGGAAGGACTAATGAATATTTCGAGCAAGATGATGGCCAACTAGCAGACAAACTACAAAAGCTTCTAAAAGGCAGGAGATACTTGATCCTCATTGATGACATATGGACTTCAGAAGCTTGGGATGATATAAAGTTATGTTTCCCGGACTACACCAATGGAAGCCGAATACTCTTGACCACTCGGAATATGAAAGTAGCTGAATATGCTAGCTCAGGTATCCCTCCTTATCATATGCGTTTATTAGGTTTTAACGAAAGTTGGGATTTATTGCAGAGAAAGATCTTTGAGAAAGATTGTTTCTCTCCTGAATTTGAAAAGATTGGAAAAGAAATTGCATTAAAATGCGGAGGATTACCTCTAGCAATTACTGTGATTGCTGGACTTCTCTCCAAAATTGGCAAAGCATTGGATGAGTGGCAAAGTGTTGCCGAGAAAGTAAGTTCAATGGTAAGCACTAATGTTGATGTCCAATGCATGAGAGTGTTGGCTTTGAGTTACCATCACTTGCCACATCACCTAAAAGTATGTTTTCTGTATTTTGGAATCTTCCCAGAGGATGAAGATATTGATGTCGATGAACTCTTGGTATTATGGGCAGCGGAAGGATTTTTGAAGGTAGAAGTGATGAAAAGCATAGAAGAAGTGGCAGAAAAATGTCTAAGAGATCTAATAGATAGAAGTTTAATTTCCATCCACTGCGTGGTAGGTGATAGACGTCTGAGATTTTGTAGAATACATGATGTGATCCGTGAACTCTGCTTGAAGGAAGCTCGAAAAATGAATATTATGAATTTTATTGGAGAAAAGAATGATCAAAATCCATGTGCACAATCCATGCATCTTTCCTCAAATAGTCAAGGTCGAACCAGTACCCAATTGAACTACCGTATTATTGTGAAAAAATTGGCTAGATCATGTCCTAATAATGAGGCTCGTTCTATTTTCTTTTTCAATAGGAAGTCTGGGTTCATGTCAGAGTTGTTGCCTTTCAAGCTAGTAAGAGTACTACATCTTGATTTTATGAACTTCATTGTTTTTCCCAGTGGGATACTTGAACTAATTCACTTGAGATACTTATTTTTGCGTCTTTCTCCTACCGTGGATTACTATCTAGGAAAAGAGACTCCCTCATCAATAGACATTCCTCCTTCCATATGTAGACTATGTTATTTGGAAACTTTTATTCTTTTTCAGCCACATTACGAGGCCCCACGACATCCTCTAATATTACCATCCGAAATTTTGACTATGCCGCAATTGAGGTACCTCAGTTTGGGCTGGAGTTACTTGCATTATCATGAGCTTACAGAGAACAGTTTGGTTCTGAAAAAATTACAACGTCTCTCATGTTGGAATCCTTGGTATTGTACTAGATCTTTGTTGAGACTATTTCCCAATTTAAAGAAGTTGGATATATTGGGTGTTGAAGAATACTTTCGTAGTTGCAAGGACCTCTATAATTTTCGATGCTTAGATCAACTCGAAGAATTGGAATTTTGTATGTCTCATCCAAATAATCATGCTTGCTTTTTAGAAAGCATTACACCTTCAGGTTCTGCTCCACAAGATCCTATGAGGTTTCTGAAAATGCGAGGTCCAACTCCTACACATACTGTTCCGCCTTTGCTCCTACCTCCTCTGGATGCTTTTCCACAAAACCTGAAGACATTAACTTTTGATAAGACTTGTTTGCGGTGGAAGGATTTGAGCATTGTTGGTAAATTGCCCAAACTCGAGGTTCTTAATCTAATAGGTGGTGCTTGTAAAGGCAAAGAGTGGGAAGTAGCGGACCACGGTTTTCCTCGCTTGAAGTTATTGTACCTGGAAGACTTGGATTTTCAATATTGGAGAGCTAGTTGTCATCATTTTCCCTGCCTTGAACAACTAGTTATTAGAAATTGTTGTTATTTGGATTCAATACCTCAAGATTTTGCAGATATAACCACACTTTCTTTTATTGGTGTAAGCGGGTGTGCAGAATCCTTAGTTTTGGGAAATCTAATATATTTTTTTTTCTGCAGAAACAGGTGATGACCTTAAGGTGCTCCGTTGATTAACCAGTTCTATAATAGAAATGTCAATTCATAACTTAATTGTATATGATTCTGAGTATAGCCGTCTGTCAGTGTTTTTTAAATACTCCAAATATTTTGCGGAAAAGGGCTAAATATACCCCTAAACTTTCAAATATTGTTTACATGTACCCCTCGTTATACTATTGGGCTATCTATACCCCTACCGTCATACTATTGGGTTATCTATACCCCTACTGTCATACTTTGGAACAAAAATACTCTTATTTTGAATGGAATGTCACGTGGCAACACCAGATTAAAATGACTCATTTTCTTTTTTTAACCGACCCCTAATTTCATTTTTTCATTTTTTTTTTAAATTTTAGTTTTTTAAAAAAAAAAAAAAAAAAAATTCTGTTTTTACATGATTTGTTTTCCCAGTTTTTACAAAACAAAATTCTTTTAAAAAACTGAAAAAATGAAAAAACAAACACTTTCAAAAACGAAAATATTTTGTTGAAAATAATTTTTTCAATTTTTATAACATAAAAATATTTTGTTAAAAAATGAAATATTATTTTTCTATTTTTACAAAAAGTAATTCATTTTATTCAAATTTGTTTTTTCATTTTTTACAAAAAGAAAGCTTGTAAAAAGCTGGAAAAAAATGAAAACAAATACATTTTTCAAAAACGAAAATATTTTGTTGGAAATATCTTTTTCAGTTTTAAAAAAATAAAAATATTTTGTTAAAAACTATTTTTTTTTTAGTTTTTACAATTTTTTCAATTTTTACAAATATGTTTTTACAGTTTTACAAAAAATAATATTTTGTTAAAAAAAAGATTTTTTCGATATCTACTCAGTTCAAAAAAACGAAAATATTTTGCAATTTCTTTTTTAAGTTTTACAAAAAGAAAATTATTTAAAAAACTAAGAAAATAAAAATATGATTCGGGCTGTAGGTTTTTTGTAAAACAGGTTGGGTAAAAAAAAGAAATGGGTTATTTTAATCTAGTGCTGCCATGTGGCACTCCATCCAAAATAGGGGTATTTTTGTTACAAAGTATGACAGTAGGGGTATGGATAGCCCAATAGTATAACGAAGGGTACAGATAAACAATATTTGAAAGTAGAGGGATATATTTGGCCCTTTGCCGAATATTTTGTACATATTGGGTGATCCATAAATGGCTCCAGTGAGCAATTTAGCAATTCCAATTGTGGTGGATTTTTGTTTTGTATGTTCTAAATTTTGGTAGGTCAAAATTGGAGTTTTGTTTAGTCTTATCTAGATGTTGGTATATTATAATAAAAATAGACAAGTATAAACAAGGAAATGAAAACTTCTCATTCAGTGATCTTCAAATTTCTTTTGCTATGGTGGCAACAGTTAGTCATGAAAGTGGATGATAGCTTCCCTGACTTTCACACTACTGCATTTTCTTTCTATATACTTTTGTGATTATTGTTGTATCTCTGAGCAAGAAAATTTTCATAACAAGCATCGGGCCAACAAACATGGTATCCAAAGGATTGGAGCATTATGCTAATCACAAGTGAACCAAGTGAAAGTAACAAAGGAGATATTATGTCCTGATGCAAGTAATTACTTGAGCAAAACATTGGTTGTAGTTATTCATTTGGTTCTTTCTTTTTATCACCAATCAAAAGTGTGTATATATTACAAGATAAATAGCATATTTTGCCTCAGCAGACAAGACTTAAATCATCTAGTCGTCAAATAGAACTATAGATGGCATTCCGAAATAACATACTTTGAATCAACAAATAGCTCTAAAAATAGATATTTTGTATTAATGCACTCTAATTAAACTGAAAATACGTTAACTAAAGTAAATGTCCTGATCAAACAAGCCTTAGCCTTAGCATATATAGTTTGGAAGCAGAAATACAAGCAACTATTATAAGAAGTAAATGAAGGAAGACGATTTCTTACAACCCTAATGGATATGGATCTTGACAGATGTTCCATAGTTGTCTTGCACATGTCCTGTCGAATCTGCTTGGTGGAATTCCCAACAGATCATATCAATTAGAGCAAGTGTGATTATATCGGCAAAATCTTGTGGGAATGAATTCAAATACCAGCAACCTTTTAGAAATAGTTGTTCAAGGCGCGGAAAGTGATCACAACTGGCTTTCCAGTATCGAATCTCCAAATGGTCAAATAATTTTGGGTACTCTGACCACAACGGATGAAAAACTTCTAGACGAGATACCATTTGATTCCTGAAATCAAAACCAAAACTAGGGTAACTTTGAAGAAAATAGCATACCTTATGTAGGATATCAATGCTTTACTTATCTAAAACTTGAGAATAAAAAAGAAATTCACACTACAAGCTATACATTAGTATTCTACAAGATTTGTCAAAATTTAGACTTTTTATTTTATTTTTTTAAATTATCCTTAGCTAGATCCCCGCACCTGTATTTGTACTAGGATATGTATTCCTGAATCTTAGAACTTACATCTCAAAGAATCTGACCTCTAAATCCACACTTGTGTCCGAGCAACTTACTTTTAAGGGACTCGAGTTTGGGCAACTTACCAACAATGCTCAAATCTTTGCACTGCAAATAAGTCCCCCCGAAAAGCTAAATCTTTGCACTGCAAATAAGTCCCCCCGAAAAGCTAATTTCTTAAGGTTCTACGGAAAAGCATCTGGAGGAGGAAGGAGCAAAGGAAGAGAAAAGGGCGTCTATGAATTCTCCATCGAAATTTCTGTTACTTTTTGCCTCCCAATAAGAAAGTCTTCTGGAGCAGCACCTCAAGGTGCAATACTTTCCACAATGCAAGCAGTGTAGAGATTTAGGAAAATTTCTTTTTCTTCAATGAATAATATGTTGTACAGAATGCCTACTTTATACACCTATTTTAGGAATCAATTAGGGACAATTACAACTATACTAAATACAAATGTGTAATTCTTAATTTGTTGTCCTACTCATATTTGCACTATGACATGTATAGCTATACATTGCATTTGGATAGTGAAGTTCTTGAAGGAACAAGTGCCTTCCAGCGGTATCCATTATGCTATAGAAAAATGGAGTGGATGTTTAAATAATTTGGGCCAGACCTTATTTTGTATTTTGGGCTTCTTATATGTTTGTTGGACCAATATAACATATTAGCCCAATTTCTTGTTTGAGCCCGATATAACCTAAATCATATGTGCTAGTCTTCTGATTTCTAGGTCATACGATACACTCATTTTCTCTCTTTCTCGTCGTCTTCTTCGACTGTATATGCTCTCTGTCGACCAGCTCTTGATTTCGGGGCCAAGTTGCAGATTTTAGTCCAACACCCCCCTCAAGTTGGAGGGGTGAGAAAACAGACCCAACTTGGAGACGGTGGCCCTGTGTAGAGGTCCGGAAAGGGGTTTTGTGAGGATGTCGACGAGTTGCGATTTTGTCGGAACAAATGATAAAGAGATGAGTCCGGCGAGGAATTGTTGGCGGACAAAGTGACAGTCAATTTCCATGTGCTTGGTGTGTTCGTGGAAAATGGGGGTTTTTGGCAATGTGAATAGCCGCTTGGCTATCAGAGTGAAGAGAAACTGGCAAGGAGGGAGAAAACGAAAGATCCGTGAGGAGGCGTACAAGCCATGTAAGTTCTGAAACAACTTTCTTCATAGACCGATATTCGGCTTCGACGGAGGAAAAGGATATGGAAGATTGTTTCTTTGATTTCCATAAAATAAGGGATCCTCCGAGGTTGATATAGAAACCACTTACTGAGCGGCGAGACTCCGGACAAGGTCCACAATCGAAATCACAAAAAGCGGTTAATTGAAAATAAGGTTCTGAATTCATAAAAAACCCAAGTGATGGTGAAGATAATAGATAACGAAGACAGTGTAAAGCAACATTTAGATGAGGTTTACGGGGACTTTGCACATACTGGCTGAGATGATAAACTGCAAAAGAGAGGTCAGGGCGAGTATGAGTTAGAAAATTGAGCTTTCCTAACAGTCGTCTGTAGATGGTTGGGTCGTGAAGAGGTTCGCCAACATCGGCTCGAGCTTGCAACTGGGGTCTAGTGGTGAAGAGATTGGCCGTGAATCAAGAATACCAAACTCAAAAAGAAGCTCCAAGATGAAATTTCATTGATTGATAATTAGTCCATTCTTTTCCCGTAGTAGTTCCATGCCAAGAAAATAATTAGCTTCTCCAAGATCTTTAATTTTGAATTCTGAATTGAGGAATTCTTTGAGATTAGAAAGCTCTGTAAGGTCATCACCTGTGAGAAGTATGTCATCGACATAAACAACAACAATAGAAATTCCAGTAGTCGTCTTCTTGAAAAATAGAGAATAATCATTTAGAGTGTGAGAATATCCTTTGAAATTAAGTGCACTAGTGAGTCATTCGTACCATTGTCGGGAAGCCTGTTTAAGTCTGTATAAGGATTTTTTTAACCTGCATACATGATTATTAGAAGGCGAACTCTATCCTGGGGGAATCTCATATATATTTCTTCCTGTAAATCACCATGAAGAAAAGCGTTATTGACATCTAATTGAAACAATTTCCAGTGTCTTTTAACTGCAAATGCTAAAATACATCGAATGGTGGTCATTTTCACCACTGGACTAAAAGTTTCAGTGTAGTCTATTCATTCTCTTTGTATGCCCCCGCAGATAACTAGGCGAGCTTTGAACCGTTCAATGCTCCCATCAGATTTGTATTTAACTTTATAAACTCATTTACAAGGTAGAGGTTTCTTGCCCCTCGGTAGTTCAACCACTTCCCAGGTTTGATTGATTTTCAAGGCTAGAAGTTCTTGTGTCATTGCTTCCTGCCAACTGGGATGTAAAACTGCATGAGAGAAACTTGTAGGTTCAATGATGTGAGAGATAGAGCTAAAAAATATTGATTTGTAGGAGAGAGGTCAGTGAAATTCATAGTAGTAGGTGAGATTGGTGTTGCAAGACAAAAATTGATTAGATCAGTCAAGTACACAGCATTGCACACATAATATGCCAGATATGATGGTGGATTATGATCCCTAGTAGATCACCTTAGTTCAAGATAAAGGGGAATGGAAGATATAAAGGAAATATCCCTAGAGATAAGAGATGAGGTAGGAGCTGTGTGAGGTGAAGTTATTGGAGGTTGTATAGGTGAGCTGTGGAAAAATTGGATATCAGACTGAGATAAAGAGTGATGTGGGTCTTGAATAGTATAAACTTCTTTAGGAGAAATGGGTGGTTCATATGAAGGAGAGAAAAAAAGGAAAAATGTCCTCATAAAAATAACATCTCGTGAAATAAAAATGGTTTTAGAATGAAGATCCAACAATTTGTAGCCTTTTTTCCCAAAAGGATAGCCTATAAAAACACATTTGACAAATCTAGATTCAAGTTTTTTTTTGTGATAAGGTAAAGTAGATGCATAACATAGACAACCAAAATATTTCAGAAAATCATAAGATATTACTTTTCCAAAAAGAATTTCGAAAGGTGTTTTGAAATTAAGAACACGAGAGGGAAATCGATTTATTATAAAAGTAGCAGTTAACAAACAATCACCCCAACACATGGTGGGGAGATTAGATTGAAATAATAGAGCCTTGCATGTCTCTAGAAGATATTTGTGTTTTCGCTCAACCAATCCATTTTTTTGTGGTGTGGCAACGCAAGAGTTTTGATGAAGGATTCCATTAGAGGATTTTTTTTTGAAAGAACAGATCCCGAACCTAATTCCAAAGAATTATCGGAACGAATGATTTTAACTTTAGTGGCAAACTGTCTTTCTACCATTATGAGAAAAGATTTTAAAACTGGAAAAGCGTTACTTTTTCTTCTTAATAGGTAGGTCCAAGTTTCTCTAGTATAGTCAAAAACTATTTGTAACCGTCATGCACTGGGAGCTTGTAAGGTCCAAAAGTATCAACATGAATTAGTTAAAAAAATGAAATTTGTGTTGATATGACTTGAATGAAAAGGAAACTTTGTCTGCCTAGCTTGAGAACATACATCACAAGGATGATTAAATTTGGCGATAGAAGGAAAAGGAAAACTGGATATATTTTGCATGCTAGATAGGAGCATGTGCCCCAATCTTTTGTGCCATAGGCTTACATCGGAGTTGACTCTAGCTGAACAGGAAACTAAATGAGATACAATGGCTTAAGGTGGTTGCAAGCTAAAAAAGACTGAAAAATTGATTGATTTCCATGAACTAGTCCTGAGCTTAGAGAAGCTAGATTAAGTAGATATAGACCTTGCTTCACTTCACCAACTACCACTGGCCTCTTCAGTGAAGGACCCTGCAAGAATGTACCAAAAGATGAGAAAAGCAAGGTATACATGAGTTGTTTAGTGAGTTTGTGAACTGAAATTAGATTAAACTTGAAATTTGAAACATATAACACATTGTTTATTAAATCTGGCAGAACATGCACACTGCCAACTTGACTGACCTTAACCTTATATGAATTGGGTAGGTTGACATATAGAGATTTGGTTAGAGGCTTCAGATTAAATAAAATGAAATAATCAAAAGTCATATGTTCTGAAGCTCCGGAATCTATTATCTAGGAGGTAGAATTCATGTAAGGAAAATAGGAAAGACAATATAGATTAGGGGTATTGATGGTTTTACCGGCACAGTTGGCACTAGCATTTACATCAGAAATCTGCTCACCATGTTGCACCTTTACCTGTTGAAGAAGTTGAAAAAGCTGACTAAACTATTCTTGAGTTATGACTGAAAAAGCTGACTGAACTGTTCTTGAGTTATGACTGAAAAAGCTGACTGATAAAGTTTTGTTTTCTTCATGCATAATTGTTGCATTGTTGTGAGCTCCTCCATGATATCTTTTGGATTTGGTGAACTTAAATATGGAGGAAAAACCAATGATTCTATAGCATTTGTCAATGGAATGACCGGGTTTCTTGCAATAGTTGCACAGTAGGTTATTCTTCTTTCCTTCAAGATTTGCTTTGAATTTTCCGTCTCCCCTTTTGAAAATAGGTTTGCTGATTTCCTGTTGTGCAACATGAATTTCCGTTTGTTTCTCATCTTGAATGAGAAGAGAGTAGGATTGATTGACACTAGGCAGAGGGGTAAGCATCAGAATGTTACTCCTCACAGCTGAATAGATATCATTAACTCTCATGAGAAATTGGATGTGCCTCCCATCTTGAAGGGACTTTAAAGTCTTTAATTTTCCTCCACGGTTACATTCACATGTACAATGCACACAAGTAGTCAAGGTATCTAACTCATCCCAAATCCTTTTCACCTTTGTATAGTATCCTACTATCAGAGGTTCCTTGCACTATATCACTCAAGTCCTTTTGTAATTGATAAAGCTGAGCACCATTACAATGTCCAAATCTAACTTCAAGTTCTTTCCAAATATCATTTCAGATTTGGAATAAAGGACACTTTCAGCTATGTCCTTAGATAGAAAGTTCAAAGTCCATGATATAACCATATCATTGCAGTGATTCCACTGTTTGAAATCAGTGGAAGTTGCATCTGGTTCAGAAAATATTCCATCGATGAAACCAAGTTTGTTCTTGGCAGAGAGTGAAATAATTATGGCTCTACACCATCCTCCATATCCTTTTCCATCAAAATCTGAGTTGACAAGAACCATTCCTGGTAAATCAGATGGATGAAGGTAATAGAAGTGAGTTGAATCGATGACCATAGCAGCTACTTGGTTAACTGTTCAAGTTGTAGAAATATTTGAAGAGTCATCTTGTTAGATCATGTTTTAATGATGCAAATAATATACATGTGCAAGAAATCAAGTTTAAGAAGTAAAGAAGACTGCTGGAGTGATTCATGATGTACATGGAAAGAAATCAATCAGCATGTGATCAGCAAATCTGGATTGGTCTCGTAAATCTGGGCGCAATCTAATCAACGAGTCAATCAGCAATAACAATGATTAGCTGAGCTGGAAAAAATCAAATAAGCCTTGGACAAAGGCACGAATCATGGGCAGAATCGCGGAAGACTAAAGGATACGAGGAGATTTGGGAAGCGACCATATTTGGAAGATCCAACAATCAAGGAAGAAATCAAATGAAGCAATCCTCTGCTGAAGGAAAGCAATCAAGAGAAGCAACAACTCATTCCTTATTCTTGGAAAGAATCAATTCTTTTCAAGGATCAAATCTCTTGGGTTGTCAAGCCTCTACCATCCATCAAAGTATTTATACACCTTTGTAAAGGCTAGCTTACACATACTTTGATCAAACCAAATCACTCTCTTTATTCTACTGCAAACAAGAATTGTAGTTCACTAAGCTCTGCTGTGTAACAAGTCAGGGATAGAAAGAGAGCACACAACTGGTAAGGCATTGTATAAAAAATGAGTGCTAGAGAAGCTGAGCGATATACACCACATCTGTACTCGGAAGAAACTCATTTACTAAAGAGAACTCCCTTGCAACCCAAGGGGACTGGATTAGGATTCACATTGAATCCGAACCAGTATAAAAATCCCGGTGTTTTTAATTCCTGCACGTATTTTCTGCATTTTACTTTCTATTACCATATCTGCTAATTATCATATTCAGTCGACTACTCAAGTTATAAGTCAACTTATAAGCAATTAATTTTAAGTATTTACAATTAACCCCCCTCCCCCCCCCCCCCCTTTTACTTTCAATTGATATCAGAGCAAGGCTCATATTTTACCTTTTGCTTAACAGCTTGTGAGAAAAGATCATGGCAAATCAAGTTATCATAGGAGCTCTCTTTCAGGAAGGAACTTCACAAGTTAGACCACCATACTTCAATTGACAACATTTCTCTCACTGGAAAGTACGAATGGAAATCTTTGCTAAAGCATACGATGTCAAAGTCTGGAGAGTCATTAAAAAGGGAAACTATCCCCTACCTGCTAGCACTCTACCACTTGATGATATAGATTCATACTCAAATAAGCAACTGGAAGCGGTACAAGTGAATAACAAGGAAAGAAATCTGCTTCACAATGCTATAAGTGGTGATGAATACGAGAAAATATCGAGTTGTGATACAGCCAAAGAGATGTGGGATAAACTTGAGGTCACCTATGAGGGAACGAGCAAAGTAAAGGAAACTCACATCAACATGCTAGTTCATGACTAAGAACTCTTCTCAATGAAAGAGGGAGAATCTATTGAAGAAATGTTTGCCAGGTTTAGTAAGATAATTAGTGACTTAAAGGAATTTGGCAAGCCCTACACCAATGGTGATCAAGTCAGAAAAATTCTCAGAAGTCTGCCAACCACTTGGCAGACCAAAGTAGTCACTCTGGAATCTCAAGACCTGAACAAATTATCCTATGATGAACTACTAGGAGAACTCATTGCTTTCGAAAGGACGCATTTGAAAAGGACAAATCAAGAGCAGAAAAAGAAAATAGTTGCATTCAAAACCTCTACTGAAATGGCTAAAAATGAAATTGATGATCCTGAAGCTCTACAAGAAGAGATTGCTATAATGAGAAGATACAAAAACACAAAGAAAGGAAGATTCCCACAAAGACGACCCAGGCAATACAATGAACAGGATAAGAACGATGGAAAATGCTACGAATGTGGAAAATTTGGGCACATTCAAGTTGAATGCCCAGAACTGAAAAGGAAGATCTCTAGAGAATTCAACAAGAACAAATCCTTTGGAAGCTGGAGCGATGAGGACGACTTAGACCATGAAGAAATTGCAAATCTTTGTTTCATGAGAATTCTGGAAAATAAAATGAACAAAACCTTAGGATGCTGGACAGATGAAGACGATTCAGATGACGAGAAATGTTTCATGGCACGGGGTGAAACTAGTGAGGTAAGATCTTATGACTGCGAAAGATGTAATGAATTATAGAATATTCTTGATTCAACCTTAAAAGAGTCTCAATGAATGATGAATGAACTTAAGAGACTCACTAGGGAGGTTAAAGACTGGAAACTCAAACATGAAGTATGTGAAATTGAAAAAGAGGTACTTCAAAAAGAGTTTGAGGAGTTGCAAATGCAGCTTAATAGCTTGCGCAAATCCACCAGTCATAGTTCTGTTAGGTCAAACCAGACGACTTACAAGTCAACTGGAAAGGAACCAATCAGAACCAAGTCGACCAGTCGGTCGGACCAGATAACTTACAAGTCAACGGAAAAAAAACTAGCTAATTTTAAGTCAGCTAGTTCTAACACTTATGAAAGACCTATAAACAGGTCTGGAGCTAAATGTCATTACTGTAATAAAAGTGGGCATAAATATTCTGGTTGTCACTTTAGTAAATCAAATGTGTCAGGATGGGTTTAGAAACCAAAAAATTCTGAACCTAGTAACACTAACCCACCAGGACCCAGGCAAGCTTGGGTACCAAAAAGAAAGTGATCATCTTGTCTTGTAGGAACACCATAGAGTAAGCCGCAAAGGAAAATGGTATCTAGATAGTGCGTGTTCCAGTCATATGACAGGTGACAAAAACCTGTTCAAGGAAGTTACAAAGATCGATGGAGGAAGTGTAAAATTTGGAGACGATTCAAGGGGCAAAATAGTTGGCACTGGAACAATTCCTTTCAATAACAACTATGACATTACTTAAATATATCTCGTTGATGGCCTAAACTGCAATCTCTTGAGCATAAGTCAACTCTGCTACTCAGGATATGAGGTAAAGTTTAATAGAACAGGGTGTGCTATTGAAGACGAATCAGGTAAAATAGTTCTTCTTGGAAAAAGGTTTGTAACTGTTTATATCCTTGATAGTTTTGAAAAGATTGATGATCATATTTACTTAACTTCTATGTCTGATGATCCATGGTTATGGCATAAAAAACTTGGTCATGCTAGCATGCATTTGATAGAAAAACTGTCCAAACATGAGTTAGTTATTGGTCTACACAAACTGATTTTTTCTAGAACTCATATCTGTGATGCATGTCAAATGGTAAGCAGACCAGAAACTCCTTCAAAAATAAGGATATAGTATCTACTTCAAAACTTTTGCAATTACTTCACATAGATTTATTTGGGCCTACTAGAACTGCTAGTATAGGTGGAAAAAGGTATGCTTTTGCTATTATAGATGATTATTCACGTTTCACTTGGGTAATTTATTTATCTCATAAGGATAAAGCATTAAGAAATTTTGAAGTATTTTGCAAGAAGGTTGAAAGAGAAAAGGGATATTTAATTTCAACTATTTAGAGTGACCATGGAGGAGAATTTGAAAGCAGAGCTTTTGAAGACTTCTGCAACGATCAAGGATACACTCATAATTTCTCTGCACTATGCTCACCACAGAAAAATGGGGTTGTGGAAAGGAAGAACAGAACTCTCCAAGACATGGCAAGAACCATGCTACTAGAACATTCATTGCCAAACCATTTCTGGGCAGAAGGCGTAAGTACTGCTTGTCACATCCTCAATTGTTGCCTCATAAGGCCAATTCTGAAGAAGACCCTTTATGAACTCTGGAAAGGTAAATGTCCAGATATCAGTTACTTCCATCCCTTTAGAAACAAGTGTTTTATTCACAATAACGGTAAAGATAATCTTGGAAAGTTTGACCCAAGAAGTGATGAAGGTATTTTTCTTGATTACTCATTAAATAGCAGATCTTTTAGAGTCTACAATAAACGTACTTTATGTGTAGAAGAATATGTACATGTTATATTCAATGAAAATAATCCCTTGGTCGAGAAAGGAACTATTGTAGGTAACGAAGATCAAACTCAAGAAGCTCAGGACAAAGGAAAATCACAGGAATCGACTAGTACATCTGGGGTGATCGAGTCAACTGGAGAAAATAGCAGCAATACTTCAGACCCACAAGTCGAGTTGAGTACAAAGATAATTCGACCAAATGAATGGAGAAGCGAACCTGAATATCCTCAAAAATTTATTATAGGGATCCAAACGAAGGAATGAAAACCATGGCTGCCCTCAAGAAGAAAGCAAATATTGCATTGATTTCTCAAATTGAGCCAAAAAAGGTAGAGGAAGCACTAAAGGATTCAAGCTGGGTGCAAGCTATGCAGGAGGAATTAGATCAGTTCAGCAAAAATCAAGTATGGAAACTGATACCCAAACCTGAAAATATGTCTGTGATTGGAACAAAATGGGTATTTAGAAACAAATTGAATGAGGATGGAAAGGTCATAAGAAATAAAACAAGACTAGTTGCACAGGGCTATTCACATCAGGAAGGAGTCAACTATGATGAGACTTTCGCCACAGTAGCTCATTTGGAGTCTGTATGAATTCTTCTGGTATACGCATCCTTTAAAGTATTCAGGCTATTTCAAATGGATGTTAAAAGCGCCTTTTTGAATGGATTTATCGAGGAAGAAGTTTTTGTAAAACAACCTCCGGGCTTTGAGGATTCAAAATTTCCATACCATGTATACAAGCTTACCAAAGCACTGTATGGGTCGAAACAAGCTCCACATGCCTGGTATGATAGGCTGAGTACTTTTCTTATTGATCATGGCCTTACCAGAGGTAAAATAGACACTACTTTATTTATTAAACGATCATCAGAAGGTAATCTCATTTTTCAAATTTATGTTGATGATATTATATTTGGTAGTGCTAACCATCTTATGTGCAAGGAATTTTCAAATTTTATGCAAAGCGAGTTTGAAATGAGCATGATGGGTGAACTCACGTTCTTCCTTGGGCTATAAATCCAACAAACCGAAAAAGGAACTTTTATTTGTCAGACCAAATATACAAAAGAGTTGATTCCAAAATTTGGTATGAACAATGCAAAATCAATTGGCACTCATATGATCCCCGCTACAAATCTAGACAAAGATGAATAGGGCACCCCAGTTGATGAAACCAAATACAGGGGAATGATTGGATCACTGCTATATCTGACAGCAAGTCGACAGATATTATATTCAACGTATGTAAATGTGTGAGGTTTCAGTCAGCTCTCAAGGAGTCATATTTGACTGCTGTAAAGAGAATCATTCGATATCTCATTGGAACTGTATCTCATGGATTCTGGTATCCTCGCTCTAACTCTTTTAAATTAGAAGGTTTTTTAGATGTTGATCTTGCAGGTGATAAAGAAGATAGAAAGAGCACAAGCGGCACTTGTCAATTACTAGGAAAGACATTAATATCCTGGAACAGTAAAAAGCAAGCATCAGTCGCCTTGTCGACTACTGAAGCTGAATACATTGCTATTTAACAGTGTTGTGCACAACTAGTGTAGATGTCTCATCAATTGGGTGACTATGAGCTTTCGTTTAAACCTATACAAATTTTTTGTGATAATTCTAGTTCTATTTGTCTTTCAAAAAATCATGTGCATCATTCTAGAGCAAAGCATATAGATATTAAGCATTATTTTATTAGAGATCATGTTCTTAAGGGAGATATAGAAATAGCCTTTGTTGGCACCTCTGCTCAATTAGCCGATATTTTTACTAAGCCTTTGTTAGAAGAAAGATTTTGTACTTTGAGAAAATTACTTGGTATTATTTGCTTTTCTAATAACTCTTAGGACCTATGTTCTCAATTACTTTTAAGTGCTATAATTGTCCTTTTCCCACGCATTAATTATGCCTCCAAATTTTTCCCTTTCTTTTCACTTTGCTCACATCAGTTCGCAGTTCAAATATGGAAAGCCAATCATCACGTATTCTCAACTGACAACTTTTCTTTTTCTGTACTCAACCATCAAAACCATCTTCTTAAGTTAGAAAACCCTTTCAGTCACTCTCATCTCCATCTTCTCTCCAAAACCTCGAGAAAATCCCCTCTTCTACAATGGCGAAACACTCAAAGAATACCTCTGCCTCCACCAGAAAAAGTACCCGCTCTAAGGCGAAACCCTCTTCTGCGCCTCCTGAGCAAGTAGACCTAGGGTCTGATCACTCTGAAGGCTTCGCCTCATCTGAGGGTGATTTCTCTAAACACTCCCAACTTCTAGGAGAAAAAGCCGTAGGCAAACGACCCATGAAAGATCCTCCAATTTCATTCACCCCAAAGAAATCAAAGGTTGATTTCTCTACCTCACTCGAGTTTGACCTAAATTTCTGGGATACCCCAAATAGGGATCTTTTCATTACTCTTAAGGACAAGCCCATCACCCATGGAAGGATCGCGGATCTTGATGATATGGAAGCCCTCAACTGTAAGGTTAAAGAACTCTTTGTTTATCAAGGGTGGGAAAAATTCCTCTATATTCCTCCGCCTAAGGTATACGAAACCCCGGTCAAAAATTTTTATGCAAATCTTCGCTCCATTAAAACTGATAGGCTAGAATCTCTAGTGCTAGGTAAGCGCATTGTTCTTGATTGTGCCTTGTTTGACTCTCTTTTCCAATGTCGTTGCTCTGGTTTCCCTAGTCTTTTTAAAAATGTGTGGCCTGAGAATTTTGAAATTTCTTTTGACCAAGCCAAACAGTGCATTGTTGAGTGTCCCTCTGAAATTCTCCCAAACCAATTGGGCCCCAGTGATGTAAGTTTTGAAACTCGGGTTCTGGCCATATTGTGCCAACCACCCCGCTTCCCCGTACTGGTTCCTTTTCAACATTCTCTCAAAGGGATACATTCTTTGTCTGCTGCCTCATCACCAAACTCAAACTCAAGCTCTCTTCCCGGGTCATCAATTTCATGATAGAAAGTGTTGAAGATCACACTAGTTTACCCTATGGCATGGCAATCACTCATATTCTGTAAGCCCATCAAATTTCTCTATCCAACTATCCCTTCATTACTGTCTCCAAGTCTTATAATTGTATAGTTTTTGCTAGTATGGGCTATATGAGTATCAAGGGCTCCTAGGTTAAGAAAAGTGAGAGTGAAGCAAAGAGGTCCCTATGGAAACTAAACCTTCATAAGTTGTTCCTCCTCATACTCTTGTCAGTTCTGAGCTTAGTGAGAACCTTAGCTCTATTGACTCCAAACTCTCTGACATCAAGAATCTTCTTTCCACCACTCGGTCCATTGTGGGTGACATTCATGCTTCTTCAAAGGAAACAGGGTCTGACATGTCAAAAATCAGAGTTGTTATTCTCAGAGTAAGGGAGAATGTTGTCAAAGACTTCAAGCAGGTTCACGACAGGCTGGATGGTATGATCGTTGCTGCAAATACTAACTTCAAACAGTTAAAGGAGGCCATCTGCAACACCCTTGACTATTTCCTGCGTTGCTAGTGTGGATGTATTTCATAACTATGTTTCTTTTTTACAACTAGTTTTGGTGGTATTGTGGGATGTGGCTTAAGCCTTTGGATAATTCTGTTGTTTCCTACTGTGGGTTGTTTCACCAGCCGAGGGATAATCTCTTTACCTTTTCTGCTTTACTGTTATTTATATTTCTAATCCTTATTTGCTGATAACAAAAATGGGGAGAAAAAGTATGTTATTTTGCCTATGTTATGTGTATGTGTATAGGTACAAGTCGACTATGTGTATGCGTACAAGTCGACTGCACACATTTTATATGCGTACAGGTAGCATATATTGTATACTGTATAGGTACAAGTTGGTACAAGTCAACTGCACACATTGAGGGTGAGAGTCATGGACAGGTCAAGTTGACTGCATACATTGAGGGGGAGTCGAGCGTACATACATTGAGGGGGAGTCAAGTCGACTAGTAAAACATAGGGAAGTTGATTGGTGTTTACTTCTTTACCTTATTATATTATTTTTTCATCATCAAAAAGCGGTAGATTGTTAGATCATGTTTTAATGATGCAAATAATATACATGTGCAGGAAATTAAGTTCAAGAAGTAAAGAAGACTGCTAGAATGGTTCATGATGTACAAGGAAAGAAATCAATCAGTATGTGATCAGCAAATCTGGATTGGTCTCGTAAATCTGGGCGCAATCTAATCAATGAGTCAATGAGCAATAACAATGATTAGCTGAGCTGGAAAAAATTAAATAAGCCTTGGACAAAGGCACGAATCATGGGGAGAATCACGGAAGACTAAAGGATACGAGGAGATCTGGGAAGCGACCACATTTGGAAGATCCAACAATCAAGGAAGAAATCAAGTGAAGCAATCCTATGCTGAAGGAAAGCAATCAAGAGAAGCAATGGCTCATTCCTTATTCTTGGAAAGAATCAATTCTTTCCAAAGATCAAATCTCTTGGGTTGTCAAGCCTCTACCATCCATCAAAGTATTTATACATCTTTGTAAACCCTATCTTACACATACTTTGATTAAACCAAATCACTCTCTTTATTCTACTGCAAACAAGCATTGTAGTTCATTAAGATCTGTTGTGTAACAAATCAGGGATAGAAAGCGAGCACACAACTGGTGAGGCATTGTATCAAAAATGACTGCTAGAGAAGTTGAGCGATATTCACCACATCTGTACTCGGAAGAAACTCATTTACTAAAGAGAACTGTCTTCCAACCCAATGGGACTAGATTAGGATTCACATTGTGAATCCGAACCAGTATAAAAATCCTGATGTTTTTAATTTCTGTAATTATTTTCTGCATTTTACTTTCCGTTACCGTATATGCTAATTATCATATCCAGCCGACTACTCAAGTTATAAGTCAACTTATAAGCAATTAATTTTAAGTATTTATAATTCACCTCCCCCCCCCTCC
>MU766122.1:0-12542 GCA_026770625.1 Nicotiana glauca | reverse complement strand
CCCCCTCCCCCGTACTTTCACATATGTGGAGTTTGATGCCATTTCAAGAAAAGATAAGGAAGAAAAAATAATGTAGGCAAGGGTTTCAGATAGCTATTGCTATGATGCCATGTAGAGATTTAGGAAAATTTCTTTTTCTTCAATGAATAATATGTTGTACAGAATGCCTACGTTATACACCTATTTTAGGAATTAATTAGGGACAATTACAACTATTCTAAGTACAAATGTGTAATTCTTAATTTGTTGTCCTACTCATATTTGCACTATGACATGTACATCTATACATTGCATTTGGATAGTGAAGTTCTGGAAGGAACAAGTGCCTTCCAGCTGTATCCATTATGCTACAGAAAAACGGACTGGATGTTTAAATAATTTGGGCCAGACCTTATTTTATATTTTGGGCTTCTTATATGTTTATTGGACCAATATAAATTATTGGCCCAATTTCTTGTTTGAGCCCGATATAACCTAAATCATATGTGATGGTCTTCTAATTTCTAGGTCATATGATACACTTCTTTTCTCTCTTTCTCCTCGTCTTCTTCGACTGTATATTCTCTCTGTCGACCAACTCTTGATATAGGGGCCAAGTTGCAGATTCCAGTCTAACAAGCAGCAAGTGGATAACTAAGATGAAATTCCAACTCCCCGAGCTGATCTAAGTAGAGAAAATCATACAGATCCTCGTGAGTCACGACTAACAAAGGCTTCTTGGATGCCGCATATCTGCAACTTCTTTAAATTAGGAAATAGTCTAATGAAAGAGTCAGTACAATACCAAGGATTCCATCCGGACAGACACTGCAAACTGTTTAGAACCATACATTTCTCTATAGGCTCATCATGAAACGGCAAGTAACTCCAGTCCAAACAAAGGTGCCTTAGTTGTGGCATCTTCAAAATTTCCGATGGTAATATCAGAGGATATGGCTGAGGTTGTAGATTTGGAAGATTTAGCATAAAAGTTTGCAGATAACATAGGCTAAAAATTGATGGAGGAATGTCTATTGATGAGGGAATTATCTCTCCATGTCTTAGATAGAACTCAATAGATAGCGACAAAGGAATGTCTAGTAATGAGGGAAGTATAACTCTATCTCTTAGATAACAATCCAAGGTAGGAGAGAGAGTCAAAGCATCACAGCTCACTAAAGCAATACCTAGTACTCTTACTAGCTTGAAAGGAAAAATCCTTGGCATGAACGAATGCTCTATAAAACGAAAAAGAGAATGGACCTCATTATTAGTATACCTAGCAAATTTTTCCTCGACATTATGGGCAGATATTTTCAATTGGATGCTGATCTAACATTGATTCTTAGAGAAAAAATACACGGATTGCGCGCGTGGATTTCGATTATTCTCCCCCCTAATAACATTCACAAAGTTAATGTTTCGAGCTTCCCTTAAGTAGAGTTCACGGGTCACATCATGCATTCCATAACTCACGATTTTTTTATTGAAACACATTTTGTGGATGGAAATTAAACTTCTGTCGATAAGATCTTTTAGGTATTTTTCTGCCACTTCTTCTATGCTTTTAATCTCTTCTACCTTAATGCAACCACCCTCATGCATTGGACATTAACCTCTGTGTTTACCATTGAACTTTCATTCTTGACAACATTTTTCCACTCATCCAATTATTTACCAATTTTGGAGAGATGTCCGACAATTACAGGAATTGCTAGAGGAAATCCTTTGCAATTTAATGCAATTTGCTTCCCTATTGTTTCAAATTTAGTGGAAAATAATTCTTTCTGAAAGACCTTCATGTGTATTAAATTCCAACTTTCATCAAAATTCAACATACGCATTTGACAAGGAGGCTTACCTAAGATAGCACATTCAGCCACATCCATGTTTCGAGTGGTCAGGAGTATTCGACTCCCGTTGTTACAGTCTGGGAAACATAGTTTTATATCATCCCAAGCTTATGTTGTCCATATATCATCAATGACAATCAAGTACCTCTCGTATTTTAGAAGCTTTTATAGTCGGTCCGCTAGTTGCCCGTTCTCTTGCTGTTCATGAAATCCATCAGACTTTCCACCTACAGAAGAAAGAAGGACTACGAGTACATTTCTCGCCCAATACTCTTGTGAAAGAGTTGCTTTTGCACGAACGTCAAAGTTAGATATGATGATTGGATCAGAGTAAATTTTGTTAGCCAAAGTTCTTTTGCCAATGCCCCCCATCCCTACAATTGAGACAACTTCTAGCTCCCTTGCTCCTCCAGAAAATTCATTCTGCATGATCTCGAAATCATTTTCAAGGCCAACCATCTTATTCTCAGGCTCTACAACATGTTAAGATGTAGAGGCAACAATCAAATTTTGCGCTTCCAGGTCTTCGTTGTTGTTGTTCTTGTTTTTCTTTACCATCCACTTCTTCATGGTGGAACCAATGCGTCCTACTGCTAGTTTCATAAAAAAAATGAAGTTTTCAAGAAACTATTCTTCACGAAATCGGGGTTTTTCCCGAAAAAACTTTTCTTTGATTCTGAGTCAACCATATCTCCTGACCTGCATGCTAGATCTGTGATTTCAGCTTCCAAGTTTGTCAATGCCTCAAGATCGTCTGTTGCTTTCCATGGTTTCTCCATATTAGCTCTCAAGGATTCAAGCTTTTCATAGAATGATTGAAAATTACATCCAGTAACTTCATTGATTGTTGTATGGTGTTCACAAGGGAAGTAATAGCAACATAAGCCATGTCTCTCTTTCTCTCTTATGTATTTTATGTCAATAGGGAGAGTGTTGCGCATAGACAAGGCATAATCTCTTATAGTAGAGGCACTATAATAAGTTCGTATTCTCACAATTTAAAAACAGAAGAAGCAAAGGGTCTTTCTTTTATTTATTGAATTTGTTCATGAGAAGAGGAATTTTGGCGTAACCGGTAAAGTTGATGTCTTGTGACTAGGAGATCACGGGTTCGAGCAGTGGAAATAATAGGGTAAGGCTGCATACAATAGATCGTTGCGGTTTGGCCCTTCACTGAATCCCGCGCATAGCGGGAGCTTAGTGTACAGAGCTGCCCTTTTTGTCCATGAGACACGTCGCCAACACGGAAAACGGAAAGAATCAAAGAAAAAAAGGCATCAAAGAAAAATCTATTGAATATTATCTTCTATCTTTAGGTCAAAAGCCAACTAAAGAAGATCTCATGGTGTAAAATCAGGGGTTTTGGTGGTTGGTCTATTTTAAAAAACAGATTCTCCATTTCAGAAATGGAAATGAGAAGATTAGTGATAATTATCACATCTTAAAAGACATATAGCTAACAGGGAAAAGGAGAAAAGATTTATGATCCTAAGATGCCCACTAATCAAATTGCTAATAAAATAATTCCTGATATTCAAAAAATACATTTATTATGCTACAACATTGACAAATATCTGTGCTTAATGTTCCAAATATGTTCTTGTAAATGTATCATGAAAAGGGTAATGACTCTCGTTCATCTTTGTATAATTTCATTCAGCTTAATATGTATTAAAGTAATGTTAACTTGTATTATCATTTCCTCCCGACCCCCTCGAACAATGCAGTAATCATCTCTTTTTTTTCTTTTTTTTTTTTGGGGAGGGGTACACTTAAATTATTGCTTTTACTTGCGCTGGAATTTAAACCTGAGACCTCTTGATTCTACATACTTTATTGACCCCTCGGTCACACCTTTGGATGCGTTTTTCCTGCGCTTCCTGTACTTAATACAAACAGTAATAAGATTTCATTAGTATTAGAACCAAAATCATTGTCAGGTGACATTTTTATTTCTATTAGTCGAAAATCATGCGCCCACTTATTAACTCTCCATATAATCACATAACTATGGTTAATTTAATATATGTGTACACCAAAATTAAACGTGGTTTATATATAAGCTTCTTTCACATGACCATGGTTAATTTATGCATATTCTACCACATTTAATCATTTAACAATAGTAAATTAACTTGGTTTGGAGAAAACAATTGCTGCAAATAATTTTTTACACTCTCAACTATTTTCTCCCAACAAACACTCCCTCTACCCGTAAAATTGTAGCCTTCTTTGTTATGACGGCGGTGTCCAGATCAATTACTACCCACCTTGAACCTTGAATATTTTATTGAATATCGGTTATTTTCTATTTCTACTAGCATAGGTACCTCACTAAGCTAAGACCACAGCTCACCTCTCATTTCTATTGAACTCATCTTTTACAATTTGAACAGAGAAAAAAATAATCCTGCGAACGCTCTTGTATTTTATTCTTCGATCTCTTATATTATAACAGCTAATGTTAAATTTCTTGATTTGGTGTATGATACTGGCCGTGCGGGTAAGCATTTACCTATACAGCTGATAAATTACACGAAGATGAATGAACTATGTCTGTTTCCCTTTTTTCATAACATGTAACTGGAGTACAAATCACCAATGTTATTTACCAGAATATATTTGGAACATCGAGCACAAATATCGCCATAAATCTGAACTGTAGCAGGTCCATACCATACCATGCTCTGATATGACAATGCAACTGATACAATTAACATCATCAACACCAGGCATACTGTAGTGAATGCTTATGGCAGTATTGAACCTCGTCCTCGTCCTCGTCTCATACAATATTGAGATTTTACTTTTTCTCAACACCTACTTGGCTTAAGCTAACACCAACAATTCTTTGTTGTGTGCATAACCAGAAAAAGGAAAGCCAAAGACAAACTTGTCAGTGTTGTTGCTAAGTAGATATGGTCAGAATCTATACAGGTTAGTGGATGTGTGCAGCAAATAGGCAAGTAACTTATTATAGAGATAAGAATGGGGATGAGAGGATACAGACACTCTAACAATATGCATAACCACTACAAAGCAACAATGAATTATTTATCTTCTGATTTCCTTGGTTCCTACATGCACAGTGCACGCTCTCTTTTCAGCCAGGGTCCCATACGTAATTTTCTAAAATCGCAAATGTGTATCTCTCGGTCAATTTGATTCACAACAGTGAGGACGATCAAGAATCTTCTCCTTTTCACTTTTCTGCTCTTTTTGTTATTTATTTGAGGAATATGTACCTTTGGAATCGTCAACTTCAAGTTGAGAGTTCTTCTTCTTTACGTACAACAAGGTATTATCCATTGGAGGTAGATCTGGCAGAAACTGCAGAGGAACGAACCAATGCTTTGTAGCGTCAGAATATATAGTCCTCCGAAAGAACTATAGATGGGTAACAAGCTGGATATCAAACCCAAACCAACTGACTATATTACTCACTAACGGAATTACAATAACCAAATAGCAATAGAACAATAGAAAATAACACTAAAGGAAATAGAGAGTAGATGAGGAGAGAAATTGCAATCGAAAGAGGGGATGAGAAACTAGAAAGAACAGGATGAGAGACTGACTGAGCGAGATTTTAACATAATTGACATACCCCTTCATTCTACCCGCTAGCCCCTTTTTAAAATAGTTACTAATTTGGGCCTGGATCCCAACTCAATCTTTAGTTAAAATATCATGGTATAGCCAGTTTTCACACTGGTCAATGAAAAATAGCTAGCATTTACCAAGTCAATGAAAAATAGCCATTATTTTGCTGCAACAGGGACCGGTCTAGTATAATATACGGGAGTTCTGGTGTATTTGTGTACGAACTCTAGCATATTATGCTGGACCAGTATACTTTGCTAACTCTTGTAAAATATGCGGGAGACTGGAGCACCAGTGCTCCAAACTCCAGTATATTATACTGGACAATTATACTTGCTGGAACTCCCGTAAAATTTGCGGGAGTTCCAGCATAATTATGCTTGAACTCCCGTAAAATTTGCGGGAGTTCCAGCATAGTTATCCTGGAACTCCCGTAAAATTTACGGGAGTTCAAGCATACTTATGCTGGAACTCCCGTAAAATTTACGGGCGTATTTTTTCGGATTTTGAACAGTGTTTTCGCTCAGATTTAAAGTGGCTAAATTTTGATGACTTTTGAAATTTGACTATTTTTCAACGACCAGTGGTAAATCTGGCTATTTTTGAATTTCTCCCCAATCTTTGTGATGGTCTTCTGGTCTTATTTCTCGGCCCAATAGCTGCTTGTGTAACAACATTGCAAGTATCTACACTGGGCTGAGGCTGGTTCATAACAAGATGGAATTCCGAGATATGCATACCTTGCCATCAACAAATCATTATCTGATGAATCTCTAAGACACTACAGCAGTAACATGATAAAACAAAATTCTTAACTGTGTTCTCCTAGTCAGTATCCACCACCCTCCAGGCTCCAGCTAGTATTATAAGTTCTAATAATCCCATTGTTGTCGGGCCCTTCCCCGGACCCGTGCATAGCGGAAGCTTAGTACATCGGGCTGCCCTTTTTTAGAAAACACTGACTGACACCTATACTATAGATCATATACAATTAAGTTACAATGAAAAATGAAATGTTAGATTTCCCAACAAGAGAAAATTATAGCAAGAAAGAGCATATAGGTAGAAGAACTTCTATACAGAACTATAATATATATAATGACAGCGTAAAGAACTTTTACGCTATCAGTGCAATTTAACTTATTAAAGCCTGTTATTATTCTATTATCTAGGTTATTCTATTAAAAAGTTGGAACATATAACCCCAATAGTATGAGACGCCAGCTTTTATTATTGGACCAGAATTTCATAGGAAAAGATCTTTTAAAAAGTTTAATACTTATTTTGGAAATGTGTAGTTTGGATTACAAATACTATCTCTATTTATACAAAAAGATGATTATAATATAAAATTGATTGTACTGATAGCTCTAAACATCGATATTCTATAAACGAATCATGTAATCAAACTGGAAAAAGATTAAATCAAGTAAAATATTCTTGACAGAACAAGACTTAGCCTCAGCATATATGAATTGGACACAAATACAAGCAACTATTATCAGATGTTTGATTCAGTTTAAAGCCTAAATCTTCAGTTTCCTTCTCTTCGATCCGTATACAATTTTGAGTACCCGGTATCAGTTGTGCACTGACGGCTTGTGATGCCGTGGATGAGGAAGAAGATGTCTTACAAGCTTAAGAGATGTGGACCTCAACAGATGTTCCATAGTTGTCTTGCATGTCCTGTTGAATTTGCTCGGCTGAATTCCCGACAGATTTTTCACAGTCGCTTATATCAATTAGAGCAAGTGTGGTTATATCTGCAAAATCTTGGGGAATTGAATTCAAATACCAGCAACCTTTTAGAAATAGTTGTTCAAGGCGCGGAAAGTGATCACAACTGGCTTTCCAGTATCGAATCTCCAAATCTTCCAGTAGTAGGAATGTCAAGCAAGGAAACCCTTCATCCACTTCCCACTCCTCGCCTGTGAAGGCACTCCCTTCTAGTTTAAGGGACTCCAGTTTGGGCAACTTACCAACAATGCTCAAATCCTTGCACTGCAAATAAGTCCCGCGAAAAGCTAATTTCTTGAGGTTCTGTGGAAAAGCATCTGGAGGAGGTAGGAGCAAAGGTGGCGAAAACGACGTATATGAATTCTCCATCGAAATTTCTGTTACTTTTTGCCTCCCAATAAGAAAATCTTCTGGAGCAGCACCTGAAGGTGCAATGCTTTCCACAAAGCAAGCAGCAAGTGGATAACTAAGATGAAATTCCAATTCCTCGAGCTGATCTAAGTAGTGAAAATCATACAGGTCCTCACGACTACCAAAGTCTTCTTGGACGCCACGTATCTGCAACTTCTTTAAATTGGGAAATAGTCTAAAGAAAGACTCAGTACAATACCAAGGATGCCATCCGGACAGACACTGCAATTTTTTCAAAACCCAACTTTTCTCTGTAGGCTCATAATGAAACGGCAAGTAACTCCAGTCCAAACAAAGGTGCCTCAGTTGAGGCATCGTCAAAATTTTCGATGGTAATATCAGAGTATATGGCTGAGGCTGGGGATTTGGAAGATTTATTATCAAAGTTTGCAGATAACATAGCCTTGAAATTGATGGAGGAATATCTATTGATTAGGGAATTATCTCTCTATGTCTTAGATAGAACTCACTAGATAGCGATGGAGGAATATCTTAAGTGAATTAAATCAAGTATCCTACTGGGAAAAGCATCACATCTCACTAAAGCAATATCTAGTACTCTTACTATCTTGAAAGGGAAAATCCTTGGCATGAACGAATGCTCTCTAAAACAAAAAAGAGAATGGACCTCGTTATTAGTATACCTAGCAAATTTTTCCTCAATATTATGGGCAGATATTTTCAATTGGATTCTGATCCGATATCGATTCTTAGAGGAAAAATACACGGATTGCGTGTGGGGATTTCGATTATTCTCTTCCCTAATAACACTCACAAAGTTAACGTTTCGAGTTTCCCTCAAGCAGAGTTCACGGGTCACATCATGCATTCCACAACTCTCGATTTTTTTATTGAAACTCATTTTGTGGATGGAAATTAAACTTCCGTGGATAAGATCTTTTAGATATTTTTCTTCCACTTCTTCTATGCTTTTCATCTCTTCTACCTTCAAAAATCCCTCTGCTGACCATAAATCCATAAGTTTATCGATAAAAATCAGTTCATCTTCTGGGAAGATTGCAAGATATAGAAAGCATGGTTTTAGGTGATGAGGTAAGTGATGGTAACTCAATGCCAGCACTCTCATGCATTGGGCTTCAACATCTGGGCTTACCACTAAATAGGGGTGTACATGGATCGGGTTGGTTCAGTTTTATCAAAATCAAACCAAACCAGCTATGTCGATTTGGATTGGTTCAGTATTATCGGGTTTTTCTAGTTTTCGGGTTTTTTTGTTACTTACATATTATTTCAATCTTACTTTGTTAAATATTTGATAAGTATATATCTATTTAGTAAAAATATAAAAAATTAACAAACATATTATCGATTAAAATATTCTTATAGGAGAATTCTATTATTAGTACTACATAATAATTATTTTTTTAGTCGTCTGACAATAATTTGTAGTTGATATACACTTTCAGGTTAACCGAATTTAGTAATTAAACATAAAAATCAACATGATACCTAAATATTAATAACCACTTCATATTCGAAAAAAATATAAGAATTTAATAGACCTTAATATATGATATGAATATGGAAGAACAAAGATATAGACGCATTTCAGTAACACTTGATAAGAAAGTGATCATACAACTCATTATTTAAGGTCAATAAATATGGAGCACTTCATATTCTATTAAAATTTCTATCCCGCAAGAGAATCACAAATAATTCTACACATTTTTTAAAGAAAATTTTATATAAAATATTAAAAATATATCTAAAAATTATATATTTATATGCCGGGTTGGTTTGAAGTTTTTTACTCAATACCAAACCAAATCAAACCAAACCAAGTCGGGTTTTTTTAATCGGTTTGATTTGACTTTTCGGTTTGGTGCGGTTTTTCTGTTCGGTTTGTACACCCCTACCACTGAACTTACACTCTCGGCAACACTTTGCTACTCATCCAACGCTTTGCCAATTTTGGAGAGAAGTCCGGCAATCGCAAGAATTGCTAGAGGCAATCCTTTGCAATTTAATGCAATTTTCTTCCCAATTGTTTCAAATTCAGAGGAAAATGATTCTTTCTGAATGACAATAAATTAGATAAGGCCTAGTATTCGTGTATACAGATTCAAACGTTTTAATTTTAACAAAAACAAAGAAGGTCTAGTCAGATCACTCGTCTTAATTGATTCTTTAGACAGAATTTAATTACCGCACAAAACTTGTTAGATTTTCGGATTCAAGCAAGTATAAAAGTAAAATAAAGTAAATTAAAATGTAGTAAATGAGACGTGCTACTTTTATACCGATTCAATAAGTCTATATATTTTGGTGGCAACATCACGTGCCACGTCAACGCTTTATTACCACATAAAAAGATAAGGATAATGCAAGAATTACCACATATATAAGATGGCTTTAATTTTGTTTGTTGAAACAGACTTCAGTCTACTTCCAACAGCTAGTCTTCTTTAACGTTGTCTGCTTGCCGTGTCGGCAACTTAATTGCCTCAAGGAAAAAGAAATTATGAAACTCTCACCACCACTCATTTAGAAATTGATGAACGTTGATACTTTGCATATATTTGATTAATTTAAATATATTAATTATTAATTATTACGATATAATTTTTAAATATGTAAATTTTATTTCAAAAAACTTAAAAATATTGTGATCTAAAAAAAACTTGATAGAGAGTGGACCAAGCTGGACATGAGATCTCAATAAACAAAAGAAAGACTTTTCTGTTTGCACAAACTCCCAATTGCATCACATACCCATTGAGAGATATTCTGCTTCTTCTCTCTGCAGAAACATTCCTATTTTTATCACTCACTTAATTATGGCTTATGCTGCTATTACCTCTTTTATGAGCACCATAAATCAATCAATGCAACTTACTGGATGTAATTTGCAGCCGTTCTATGAAAAGCTTGAATCCTTGAGATCTATTATGGAGAAACCCTGTAATATAACAACAGAGGGTATTGAAGCACGGGCAAGCTTGGAAGTTGAAATCAAAGAGGTAGTATTCGATGCAGAAGAAAAGGTTGACTTGAGATCAATAAAAGTTCTTTATTCAAAAACAACAACTTTACGGAGCAACGCTTTCCGGAAACTCTGTTGTTGCTTGAAAAAAGCGGTAGAATGCATTGATTCCATCATGAAGCAGTGGGTGGCAATACGGGACTCGTACACTAACATCAAAGGTTTGAAAACACAAAAGTTTTCTCTAGCCAGTATACCTGAACGTGCTGTAGAGCCCGAGAATATTATGGTCGGCCATGAAAGTGAGTTCGAGATGATGCATGATCGACTTACAGAAGAATCAAAAGAACTACAAGTTGTCTCCATTACAGGGATGGGTGGCATAGGTAAGACAACTTTAGCTAACAAGCTTTACACTGATCCATTCATTATGCCTCGCTTTGACATTCGTGCAAAAGTTACTATTTCACAAGAGTATTGCAGGAGAAATGTACTACTAGGCCTTCTTTCTTCTATAAGTGGAAGGACTAATGAATATTTTGAGCAAGATGATGGCCAACTAGCAGGCCAACTGCAAAAGCTTCTAAAAGGCGGGAGGTACTTGGTAGTCATTGATGACATATGGACTACAGAAGCTTGGGATGAAATAAAGCAAAGTTTCCCGGACTGCAACAATCGTAGCCGAATACTCTTGACCACTCGGAATGTGGTAGTAGCTAAATATGCTAGCTCGGGTAACCCTCCTTGTCAAATGCGTCTTTTAGATTTTAATGAAAGTTGGAATTTACTGTACAAAAAGGTCTTTGAGAAAGATTGTTTCTCTCCTGAATTTGAAAAAATTGGAAAAGAAATTACATTAAAATGCGGAGGATTACCTCTAGCAATTACTGTGATTGCTGGACTTCTCTCCAAAATTGGTAAAGCATTGGATGAGTGGCAAAGTATTGCCAAGAAAGTAAGTTCAATGGTAAGCACTGATGTTGACGTCCAATGCATGAGGGTGTTGGCTTTGAGTTACCATCACTTGCCACATCACCTAAAAGCATGTTTTCTATATTTTGGAATCTTCCCAGAGGATGCATTTATTTATGTCGATGAACTCTTGGAATTTTGGGCAGTGGAGAGATTTTTGAAAGTAGAAGAGATGAAAAGCATAGAAGAAGTGGCAGAAAAATGTCTACAAGATTTATAGAAGTTTACTTTCCATCCATTTTGGAGAGGAGAAGTATTGTAGAATACATGATGTGATCCGTGAACTCTGCCTGAAGGAAGCTCGAAATATGAATATTGTGAATTTTATTGGAGAAAAGAATGATCAAAATCCACGTGCACAATCCATGCATTTTTTCTCAAATAATCGAGGTCAGACCAGTACCCAATTGAACTACCGTATTATTGTGAAAAAATTGGCTAGATGTCCTAATAATGAGGCTCGTTCTGTTTTCTATTTCAATAGTAGGGTGGTGCTCATGTCAGAGTTGGTGTTGCCTTTCAAGCTAGTAAGAGTACTAGATCTTGGTGTACTGAAGTTTATTGTTTTTTCCTGTGGGATACTTGATCTAATTCACTTGAGATACCTATCTTTGTGTCTTTCTCCTATATCTGATCTAGGAAAAGAGACTCCCTCATCAATAGACATTCCTCCTTCCATATCTAGACTATGTTATTTGGAAACTTTTATTCTTGCTGAGGCATATATCGAGGGCCCACAACATCCTCTGATATTACCATCGGAATTTTTGACTATGCCACAACTGAGGTACCTCTATTTGGGCTGGAATTACTTGCATAATCATGGGCTTACAGAGAACGGTTTAGTTCTGAAAAATTTGAAACGTCTCTCATGTTGGAATCCTTGGTATTGTACTGGATCTTTCTTCAGACTATTTCCCAATTTAATGAAGTTGCAAATATCGGGTGTTGAAGAAGACTTTCGTAGTTGTGAGCACGTGATTTTTGCCTCATATGAGAATTATTCCCAAAATTTCAAAATAAATAGTTTTGCATTGGGT